>JAADWY010000322.1:0-33830 GCA_023336355.1 Pythium dissotocum | reverse complement strand
CTCTTGTCGAGGCGTGTGGTGATCTGGCTCAGAGGACAGACACACGAAAATGATCAGGATCAGCCGATGGACTTGAATAGCCACTGCGAGCTCCGACACGCGCTCAGACCACGCTTTATGAGCTCCACGACGTTGTCAACAGCTTGCCATGCACAAGAAGGAGGCTCTGTTGCTCTTGTTGGGAAACGCATTCACTTACACCAATACTGTCACTCGTCTGAGGTTCTCAGTTGAAGATGGAAGCTCGATGCACGCTCATTGGATGGTCGATACATCTGAGAAGAGTCCTGCATCTAGGTGGGTTCAGCCGGCTTTCCATCGACGAAGGTCGCCCATCCCCCCGAAGGCTCCCTCTTCTGATGCACCGTGAGTCTTTTGCGAGTCACTGGTCTTCGCCTCGAGTGCTGGACACTGCTGTGGGGCGGCGCTTGCGACTTTGCGACTCGAAGTGGAGACCAGAGAAACGAGAGACCAGAGGAGAGACTCTGAGCGAGCGTGAGCAACATGCGGGTGCTCGACGTTTTCGTGACGAAGAGGCGACGAGGGAAGCGGCTTTATGATGCGGCCTGGGAAGGCGACGTGGAAGCCGTGGACGCGCTGATTCAAGCGGGAGCGGATGTCAATTGGCAGAACGAGGTGCGTCGTCGTAATAGTTGGTCGCTGTTTCTGGCGTGGCTGCTGACGTCTGGTGTGGCTCAATGTCCATGTTGGTGTGGCTTCTTTCGGCTGTGTGTCTATGGCGCGTTGGTATTCACGGTGTGGATGTGCAGAATGGATGGACACCTCTCTGGTGCGCGTCATGGAATGGCCGCGCAGAAGCCGCGGATCGGCTACTACGAGCTGGTGCAGATGTGAATCTGGCTCACTGGGTGCGTCGCTGTGCTTTGTGTTGTATTGTTCCTGTTGGCTTGCTCCAGACGTGGTGCTGACGTGTTGTGTTGTTACATGACGACGCTGTGGTGGTGCGGTGATGCGGCTGTGCGTCTTGTGGCGCGGTGGCATTCACGCGATGGATGCGTAGAATGGACAAACCCCTCTCTTCTCGGCGTCAGCAAGTGGCAATGGGGAAGCCGTGGATCGGCTACTTCGAGCTGGTGCAGATATACTTTTGCTCGACGAGGTGATATGCACGCATTACTTGCGTTGTAAATTACGAATGTCACCTGCTGACTTTTAATGTTTGATCACACACAAACAGGATGGACGGAGTGCTGTTCATTTAGCATGCTACCACCAAAGCCCTGGCGCCTTGCGTGTGCTTTTACCACGGAGCGATTCTGTGCGATACCCTGCGGACAAGGTACGACGAGCCATGGAACAATGCGTGTTGTGAGCTCCGACTGATCCAACAATGTGAGTTCCTTTTGTGTGACAGCACGGATATCTTCCCTTACACATGGCCCTTCTTGGGGTATGGAACTATGGCTGTTCAGACGAAGCCCTGAAGACGCTGCAGGTGTTGATTGAGCATGGAGCTGAGTGGGATTCGACCTGCGACAAGATCGCCAGCCAAACCATCAAGTGGCCGTCGTCAATGCTCGAACGCAGTCCCTACGACAATGATCAGTGGCGGCTATGTGCACCAGCGATCCGTTTGTGCTTCGAACGATGGACGCAAGAGCGCAAGCACGGTCTCTCGCTCACTGATGTTCCAGTTGAGGAAGTGAAACGAGGCATCGACGCCGCGAACACGTACCTCGGAGAAATCGCAGCATCCAGCGACGTGAAGATTCGGTGCAAGATTTGCGTCGTCGGCCCAAGCGGATGGGGCAAAACCAGTCTCATCAAGTCGCTGACACAAGAAAAGCCATCTCTTGTCCACATCGACAACCGCACCATCGGCATCGACCGCTTCAAGATGAAATTCTGGCAGTGGCTTGACGGTGCGAAAGCCATCAAACAGCATGAGGTCGCCTTCTGGGACTTCGCCGGACAAGACGCGTACCAAGTCGCGCACTCGCTGTTCTTCTCAGCTCGTACGCTGTACATCGTGTGTGTCGATCTCGAGTCGTTTGTGCTCGCGTGGATGCAGGCGCAGCTCATGACTGACACCGAGTTGGAGTGCTACCATTGGCTGCACGACTTCATCGAGATGAAGGTTCTGAAGTGGATTCGCGTGATATGCGCACGCCAGCCAGACGCCGAGTTTGTGTATGTAGTCACCAAGAAGGACCGTGCCAGAGCCGCGGATCTTGAAGACACGGATGGTGCGTTGTCATTCCTACGTGCGCTTCTGGAGAACGTGGAGGTTATCGTGCAAGCGATGAAGAGCACGTCGGAGACGAGTGCGCTAGACCAACACTCACTGGCGAAGGGCCCCGCATCTAAATTGCCGATCGCATATCTCGAAAATCCACGACTGGCTGAGATGAGGAAAAAAACCAGCGTGCGGATTATTGTGACCAGCTGCCTCACGACGGAAGATGGGATCGCGTTCAAACAGCATATTCAAGATGTAATTGTGGAGAGTGATCGAGGCTACGCGATGCCAGATAAGTACTCGCGCGTGCTGAAAGCAGTGTTGAAGATGAGAGCGGTGGCTACCGCTTTGCCGACAGACGAGAGGTTGCGCAAAACACTCGTGACCGTCGAGAACCTCATCGCGACCCTCGTGAAGAACGTGAACGACGATCAGGATTGCTCAACCACACCCGTCAAGGAAACGAGTGGAACCTCCACGACACAAGAGCATTTTCTGAACGAGTCCACGTGCCGCACAATCCTGCAGACACTTCGCAATCTCGGTGATGTGCTCTGGTACGACAACGTCGACAACGATCTGCTCCGAAACACGATCATCTTGGACCCGATGCTTATGATCGACTTGGTGCGCCAAGTCTTCAACCACAAGCGCACAGCTGAGATCATGACTCACTTCACGCTCAAGGAGCTCGAGCTCTGGAAGCATCTTGAAGGAACGGACGGCATGCTGTCCATGAAGCGCGTGCTGCAGCACTTCCAGTTGGTGTATCCGATGACGGGCGAGATGCAGGCCGACTCGGACCTCATCGTGCCAGCGTACTGGCAGTCGAATACGTGCGCGTTCTGGATGTTCGGCGGTGGTGACTTGCGCTTTGGACGAGGCATCCATAGAGAAGACGTTGCTGTTCGCGTCCACTGGGAGTTCCAGTTCGTGAACAACTACCCACACACGCTCTTCGATCACGTGGTGGTCGCGAGCTGTTCGGCTTCCTACAAGCGCGACGTTGGACCAGACTGGATCATGTACATGGACAAGCACAAGCACAAGTATGCGTGTCGTCTCGTGCTCAAGCGAGCTCTCTTCTCGCACCACTGGATCATCCACTTGGAGGTAATCGAGAGCCACAGTGCAAAAGACGACGACAAGGAGCATCTGTGGGATTGCTTCTTGCTGCTCTCGACTTCGCTGGAGAAAGTCATCCGTGGATATCCAGGGGTCGTCGTCACTCGATACGCGCAAGAAGATACGGAAGAAGACGTCGAGGAGACCAGAAACACACTGGACTCACTGCGACGAAGCTCAAAGCTGTCGGTGCCATCGCGCAAGTGGATGCCACCGCAGAGGACGTGGGAGGAGTATCTCGCCTTCGTGAATCTCTAAACGGAACTCGGACTGATGGTCGTGTTGGCAGGTTCAAGCACATTCACCCGGAGTGTTAGCCAGTAGTCGCATACGACATTGTATTCTGGAATGCTGTGGTCGTTTGTCTTCTGCAAGCGTCTCAGTGCAACGGGATCATCTATCACAAGCATATTCGCACACGATCCACATGTCCGCCAGGCATGCGAGAAAGGCTGCCAGGACCCAATCGTGGTCAATAGCTTTGTGAGATGGCGCTACGGCCATAGATGCGGATGCGACGACGGGAGCGACAGCCACTCTACGCAAGACCTGCTTATCTCGTCCGCACACACTCAACGAGTGGTGTGCAGTGCTGGCAGCAACAGCGGAATCAGAAACCGAGGCTCGAGACGTCCACGAGCTGAGCCACAAGAAGAGAACCTGTGGCTCGTGCGGCAGCTCGCGATCGCCGACGCGCAGATGCGGCATCTGCAGCAAAGTGTGCGTCAGCTGAGGCAGCGCACGAAGGCAATGATCACTCAACATGCGAGTGAGAAGACGTAGTGGGAGCGAGAGATGGAGCAGCGCCAGCAGAAGTGGACGGACGAGTACGACCACCACATGAAATCGCTGCTGCAGATCATCACGCACCACGAGGCAAAGCAGGCGGCAATGCAGCGAGAGATCGATGAGCTGCGAGAGCATGAAGATGGTGCCAATGGTGTTAGTGTTGTGAAGGAACGGGCGACGCAGACGCATGAAGGCGAGTGGGCGTCCAAGCGAGGCAATCGTCCGTTGGTGGCATCCTCCATTTTCAATGGAGGATGCCCTCACCACTCTGACGCGTTCACGACATGTAATGACCAGGTCATTAACGACGGTGTCGTGGATAAATCGCCTCGACGTGGTGACACGCTTGCGGAATCGGTAGTAGAGGAAACGCACTCGATTCACGAGCGATACGTCCCATTGATGATGCAGGTACGGGCTGATTGCTGCACGCCGTGTTGTGTGACGTGCTGATCACCGTATATCTCTGCTCAGAAACTACTCGAGCAGCTCAGCCTCGCAAACAATCGATCCGCCTCCTCCGAACGTCCGACGTCTGGGTCGTCTTGTGCCTCAATGGACACTCCTGCTTCGATTTCGCCACCATCGTTCCGTGATTCCATCTACAAGCTCCTCAGCACCAACAGCTCATCGGCCGTCGAGCAGTATCTGCAGGTGAAGATCTCAGATGGAGCAAGGAGTGGCTCGCAATCGTCTCTGCGATCGGTGACTCTGTCACCAGTCAACGAAGAGAGCGACGGGTCAAGAAACCGAGATCCTAGGCAGCGACGGTCGCAACCTGTAGCTTGATGTGCATCCATTCGACTCAGAACATTGACCATCATCATGGACTCACAAGGACAGCAGGCCACCAGATCGATCAGTAGCATCTGATTAGAACGGCAATGTAGATTGCGTGTGTGTCACGGCAAGTTCGAACGGAGTTTGAGTTGTTACGATGCTAGGCGGCAGGTCGTGGTCCGCAGCCATCTCACCCTTCTGAGACGAGTCCTTCTCAACCTCGAAGGGGCCATATCTAGACTTTGCTCAAGACGACCACATCATGGACCAGAAGCTCACGACCGCTCTCCTTCCCGGCGATCTGGTTTCGTCTATCGTGGACCTGCTCAGCTACGAAGACCTGCGCTCGTTGTTGCTGTGAATACAAGAGAGCGCTTCTCTCAAGGCGGATCGTCCCTGAAGTATTCTCGTCGCGCTCTCGACTACACATCCCAGCCACTGGTAGTACCGTGTTCAAGGATCCAGTCACTGCGTGCATAGCGAGGCTTCCAACCAACTTCGTTGTCGATGATCCAGCCACGCTTCTCACGGTCATGCGCCCTTCACGATCTAGTCCACTCTCTCAAAATCCAAGATATAGGAGACTTCGACGCTGAAGCGGTGCGTTTCAGACGCCCCCTCACTCCTCTGCGCTCCCTCACGCATCTCATCGATCTGGAATTCGCCACACACGACCAGTTGTTTCTCGACCGTCGTGAACGCCATGCCGCTGCTTCTCAGTTAGTCAGCGTGAGTATGGACGTCCGACTGCCGGCGAGAGTCAGCCACTGGCACGCTCTTCGCAACTTCAAGATACTGCGAGTGCTGAAGTTGAAGCTTTGGGAGGCCTGGGATGTGGAGAATACCGTGGGCATCCCGCTTCTCGAAGAGCTCTCTATCCAAGGGTTGTACAAGATCGACATCCACAACATTTCCGCGCTAGCCGAGGTCCATCCGCTTCGCGTGCTCGTGTTGTCTCTCGGCACGGAAGACGACGACCTAGCGATTTTGCAGCCATTGGCTACTCACCTCCTCACTGAAGAGACTATGCGACTGGAGCAAACGAACGTGGCCATGGCAGCTCCTTGCCCAAGCCACACAGATGTGCGAGCTGATTGCCGCCCTTGATCTCTCCGTCGCCGCAAGAGCTTCGCTGTTGGTGGCACCGCTGGCGTCACAACTGTGCGTACCACACATCTTGAACGAGCAGGTCGACATCCAAGCTCTTGCAACGCTGGCGCCGCTGGAGAGACTGTATGTCAAAATGCATGCCGATGCAACGTACTGCCGTCCACTACGCCACGTGAAGAAGCTCCGCTCACTCCATCTTGTGGATGGCTGGGTGCGTGATTTCATCGCGTATTTGCCATTTCTTGAAACCCTTCGGGTAGAGGACACTCGAGCCGAACGACGATCATTTTTGGAGCCTGAGCAGCCACTCGAAGGCTTCCGATCACCTGTTCGACGGGTTACTCTTGCCATTCCAAGTGGTGGATTTGGCGAGTCTTCGTTCATGCAGTCCGTTCTGCAGAATGCTGTCGAAGTCACCCTTCAGTGTCCACGGCGCACCGAGGCCATGATGACGTCGATCTGGAGCCTCCGCAAAATCAAGCACCTCGCCATCGTGTGTGGCGCTGACATCGTGCACACCCTTCCCTGCAAGTTTGCGAGCCTGGACTGTCTCGAAGAACTCTACCTGGATGGGTTCCGCTTGGCGGGGCCAACGGAACAATGGAGCTTCTCGCAAGCCAAGAGTCTGCGGGTGCTGGTGGCGGACTTCGTCCCATCACTCAGCGTTGTGTCGGCGTTGGCGAGTCTCGAGCGGCTCTCCCTCCCGTTCTACGAAGCAAACGGCGTAGTATCACCGATCTTGGCGCTACACAGACTTCGAGAGGTCTCGTTGCCCGAGTCGAGCTCTTGTCGCTGTCTTCGTGCAGCCAGTGGGCCGGACGGTGTGCTACCAGAGCTACGGAAGATTCTCCATCCACGTCAGAATTGTCTGCTGTGGGATCCGTGTCCTTGCAATGACACCTCGCCGATATGTTTCATTGACATGACGCCATTCAAGTCCGCCTGGGTAGTGTTGCCGTAGGTTGTTGACGGACAGCCGCGTTTTTTCAGTGGTGGTAAAATACTGGATTGAATTCAAGATAAATAAACGCCTACAGAACTTGATTCTACGTCACACTTGGCCTTTGTTGGGCCCCCATCCCCGTTCATGTGCTGGCGACGGCGGCCACGATGGTCTCGCCGTCCACTTCAAACTTCTTCAGCTTACGGCACTCGGACGCGATGGACGTCACGTCTTGGTCCGCCATGATACCCCCACAGAACGACACACTGAGCTGCTCGAGCCCTGCCATCTTCTTCAGCAGTGCACACAGCACCACAGGATTCTGCACGATACCTCGGCATCCGCCAATGTCCAGCGACTTGAGCTGCGGGCAGTGCGACGGCAGCAGCATCAGCGCCGTCGGCGTGAGTCTGCCCTGGCCACGAAGCACGAGTTGCTGCATCTGGGTACACTTGGACAGCAAGTAGGTTACGCCGCTGTCGCTCACGCCGCCTCGACTGATACCGAACGGGTTACTCCGTGCAATGTCCAGCGTCTCCAGCAGAGGGCAGCGGTCGCCCAGCGCCTGCAGTGCTGCGTCAGTAAGAGCGCCGCTTCCACCGAGAAGCAGACAGCGAAGCTGAGGACAGTGCCGCGTCACAGCCACGACGGCAGCGTCGTTGATCTTGGGGCAGCCCTTGAGTCCGAGGAACTGCAGGCGACTGGCGTCCTTGACAAGCTTCTGGACGCCATCACGAGTGAGGAACCGGCAGTGGCTCACGTCGACCTTGGTCAGCGTCTCTCCATGGAAGGCGTTGGCAATCGCCAACGACGCGTCCGTCAGCATCGGGCATCGCACGGCACGCAGCTCGGTCAGCGACTGACGCGACGCTGTCAGCAGCGCTGTGAGTCCGGCGTCCGTCAGCGCCTTGCAGCCCGACACGACCAGCGTCTTGAGGCCTGTGAAGTTGTTGGCCATCTCCGTCAGCACGCCGTCCACGAGTGCGCAGTTGACGATCTCGAGCCGCTCCACCGCGGGGCCGTGGCGCGTCGCGACAGCGTGGAGCACGCGGCGCACACGGTCGGCGTCCTGCTCGTGGCGCAGCGCAATCGCCGTCCAAGCGCCGCTGTCGGCAATGGCGTCGCGCCACGAAGCGTCGACGTTCTCGAGTTCAAGCAGCTCGTCCAGCGTGAAAAACGCGAGCATTTCGCGCAGAATCGCGTCAGGAAGACCGCCCATGGTGTCGCGTGGCGGCTGCTGCGCTGTGGGCTTCAGTAGGCGAGAGGATCTCTTCGTTTGGGGGCGTGTCCGTTGCATCTCCATCTCCATTGTGAGTCGATCAGCCAATAGACAGGCGGCACCGAGAGACCTCCACCGGCGGAATGGTCTATCCGCATGACAGCTCCACTCCGGTCTAAACTTTAGACCGCCATCGTTGACCTCGAATGGCGACGTGAGAACTCCTGGAAATGACGATCGATGACGCGCATCGCTGATTGGTCCACTGGTGAAGCGGCAGCAGCCAATCAGCGATTTGTAAAACACCACATCGGCAGAACGAGGCTAGGGCACTTCCTGGGTTTCGAATCCAACCAAGAGCATGTATACCTCACCGTATACAGTATACATGTATACATATTGTAGCCATTTGAGGTGTAGCCATTTGAGGGAGTTGGGTACACCCACGGTCAACATCACGATGGTGGGTCTCACTCTGGGATCGTAACCCACCGTAGCTTGAGCTCGGCCATATAGTCACCATACTCGTTTGCCTCGGAGTTGCACGGACACGTCTCTCACGCCAGACAGTTCGTCGTTGGATGGAGGATCCGCCTGAGTTCGGGCAAGGCGCCTCCCGGTCCACAGGCCTCTCGCAAGGGCTTGCAGCAGCAATCCCAACCGAGCGAGACCTCCCGAAGTCTGTGGAGCGGCCGCAGCAGCGCAACGTCATTGCCTTTGTAGAACGGTAGGTAGAGATACTCGACGCTTCGCAGCGTCGAGATGACGCGAAGCGACGTGGTCACAGTCAGCACGAAGACTCGCAGACGCTGTGCGCGTGCGAACCAGGGCAGCCACCGTAGCTGCAAGCAGTCCACGTACAGCTCTTCCAATTCCTCCAATCTCTCCAGATTACTCGCCAGGCGCCAGAAGAACCATTCGTCCAAGTAGTGGTGGACAGCGAGATGCTTCAGCTTCGGCAGAGGCCAGATCGAAGCCAGCATAGCAGGCGGGTTGGCGGGGTACGCGATCGTGACTTGCTCGACATCCGCGAGGACTCTTTGCGCGAAGGCTGAGTGTCCAATCGCAGCCAGCGAGCCTGTTGTGAAGCACCACACAAGAGACATGAAGCTGACGAGCGGAGCGACCGGTTCACTGAACGAGCGCTTGCTCACCCCGTCCAGAACGGTGAGGGATTCCAGAAGCGGAAGATACGCGATGAAATCACGCAGCCAGCCGTCGTGGAGCTGAAGCCACCGCAGTTTGTGGAGGTGGCGTGCATACTTTAGGGTGAGCATTTCGAGCGACGAGAACACCGCGAGGGCTTGGATGTCAATTTGCTTGTGATACCTGAGTTCCAACACTCGAAGCTGGGTCGCCAGAGTCGGCGGGAATGCGACGGATACGCCAAGATCGATACAAGCTCGGAGTTCAAGAGGCTCTTGTGCGCGGGACACGAAGCTGTAGTAGGTCCAAGGTTCACCAACACACCGTTAGGGAAGCTGGTGGCTTCCTTTGATCCCGTCGTCTATTGTAGAATGAATAGGAGCAACTCAATTCCTACTCTATGTAACCTAGTGGGGTACGGCAGTACCCCCCAGGGTCGTCCTCATCACCAGCCAGCTCAGCTGCGGGCACCAGCCCGCTGCTCAGTGAGTGGGCAACGTCTTGCTCGTCCTCAGCCCACTACAGAAGCTCAGAGACCAAGGCGGTGCGTCGGCAACACGTAGCGTTCGTAGCGTTGGCAGGTGAACAGTCAACGCGTTTGTGAGCTGTTGATGATCCCAGTTTCCCCGCAGGCTGAGTACACGTAGCGGGTGCACCCGAGCAAGTGCATGGATATTGCGGAGACTAATCGCAGACTTGCAGTCCGTGCGGCCAATGGATAGCTCGCTGAGAAGCGGGATGCCCACGACGTTCTCCGTATCCCAGTTCAAGTCGACGATGTCGGTCATCATCGATGCGAGCCATGCTTTCATTAGAAGCTTGACGACGGGAAGCATACACACGAGCAGTGTCTGCCCAGTCACTGAGTCGATTCGATTGAATCCAAACGCGAAGACGGGGTAGACGACAGTGAGGATGAAATGCAGGTTGATAAAGATCGCGTACGAGACGAGCTGGCGCTTCAATTGTGGATCGCTTCGTAGTTGGTCACCCCAGCAGAAGTATATGGATATCGCCATGCATGACATCGTGACCGGGCTGAGCCGAGAATACGATTGCCGAAGCGCCGCCAGTCATTGCAATTCCTTGTGGATTGTCGTGGGGAAGAATTTCGTCGTCACGCCCGGACTGATCGACGCAAGCTCGGTCAAATGCTGCTGATATTGCGTTACAGACCCCGTTTCGGACGCCACCCACCGCATGTCCCGCTGAATCGTCGTATTCATCGTTGAATCATTGATTTTACCATAATCGGTGGTAAGAAACGGGGTGATAGAAGTCTCAACTTGGAGCGAGTAATAGTCGAGCATGAGGGATTGTGCTGCTGAGGTCATGCTAGAATCTGCACACTCAACGCACTCGCCTTCAACATCCACTGGAGTTGCTTGCTAACGCGCTTGAGTTCCTCCTCGACAGCTGAGAGAGATGTGCGCCAATGTTGCCATGCATCGTGTCCGTTCGGTTCCGTCGCGTCTTCGCGGCCGACGCCGCAGTGGGCAAAGGGACAGGTGTCGACAATACACGCCCATCACACGAAAACACCATCGTCAAGTGACCCGGATAATCCGAGGTACTGTACCGGTATCAATCGAGCAGCGAGAGTGAATATCATCCGTTAATACCGGGTATCATATTTACGCAGACAAAGAAAAGCCTCTGGACACATCCGATTGATCGTATTCAGCAGGGTACATATTTGCGCAGACTCGCTGCTCTGGTCCGCGCTCGAACCCTGACAGATTCTGTCACACAACCTCTTGTCCGTTTCGAACTTCGGAAGAGGCGGCCTCAGGCCTGTACGTACCCAAACAGAACCTCAGACAACACACACGACCCACAATACGGCACTGCACAACATGAGCAGACCAACTCGTTTCTTTCTTATTTTCTTGTTCGGTTTTCACACACAGCGAGGTTCGCACCCACACACTAGCGTCCTACCGGTACTGTATTCGCTTGTCTGGTTGTTCAGCTCGCTTACTTGGTCTTGTTGGAGGCTGGCGCTGGGATCTTCTCGAGGTGGCGGAAGTATTCGTCGAGGAAGCGGAAGTACCAGGCCTGGTCGAAGGTGCCGCGGAAGAAATTGCACGAGATGTTGACTTCGAGCAGCACGACGCCCACGTTGGTGATGGCCACGTCCCAGCCGCAGATCGGCACGTCCTTCATGAGCTTGAGATGAGCCTCCTCGCACAGCTGCTTCATCTCCTTGATCTCCTTGATCACGTTGCCCGTGATGGGCACGCCCGTGTCCGGGTGGTTGGTGATGTCGTGGCCCACGCTCATCTTGCCGCGGCCGACGTGGTGTGGGCCGATGCGGTACCAGTGGGTCGTGGTGGAGCCCTTCATGATCTTGCCCGTCTCCATATCCACGTCGAACATGATCGACTTGTGGTCGGTCGATGCGCCCTCGAGACCCGCGCGGAAAACGCAGCTGAGCGACTTGACGCCGTCCTCGCCCTCGAGCTGCGACTCTGGGAGACCAAGGCTGTGGCGCGACGCCGTGATGATGCGGAACGTGGACAGCGGCGAGACCTCTGGCAGCAGCTTCTTGAGGAACGGCGAGTTGTCGAGACGCTCCTGGATGATCCAGTCGCCACCGGCGAACGCGTTCTTGAACATGTAGATGCCCATGCCGCCTTCTTCGTTGCGGTCCTTGATCACGAGCGACGCCGGCGTCTTCATGTACGGCGTGATGGCGATGTCGTGCTTCTCACACTCGACCAGGAAGTCCCACTTGTTTTCCATGATGTAGCCAGGCGAGTTGTTGGTCTTCCAGCTGTGCAGACTCACGAGGTGGCAGTTGACGCGCCAGAACGCGAACCAGTTCTGCGGGTTCACGAAGATCTGCGTGAACGTGCGCAAAAAGCACTCCACGACGCCGCCCTGCTTGCTCGAGTACTCGGCATTGAGCTCCAGGAACGCGCCGATAGCCACGAGCCACGGGTACACGAACACCAGGAACGGGAACAGGATCACACGCGAGTACGAGATGATCGAGAGCGGCACGCCCGTGCCCGGGATGGC
This sequence comes from Pythium dissotocum, assembly GCA_023336355.1. NCBI lineage: Eukaryota > Oomycota > Peronosporomycetes > Pythiales > Pythiaceae > Pythium > Pythium dissotocum. Next base: position 21,494 of record JAADWY010000322.1, on the reverse strand, counting down.
CACGTTGCGCAGGTTCTTGACCAGGTCCACGTAGAAGCTCGGGTGGCGGTAGTGCGGCTCCGACCACAGCGGGTTGAGCAGCGCGATCGAGTACACGTACGTCTTGGCGTGGAGATCGTCTTTGAAGAACGGGCAGTCGGCGTAGCTGCCCTTGCGCAACCAGTAGTAAGCCAGCGAGCCATAGAAGCTCACGAGCGTGTTGACCACGCCAGCGGCGGCGGTCACGATGCCCACGGCCATTGTCGTTGGATGGAGGAAGGAGGCGACTGGTGGTGAAGGGGCGGAAGCGCGAATGGCCACCGGATCTCGTACGGTAGGCGCGGCCAGCCACTTGATCGCTCTCGGATCGAAGAGCTATCTAATCATCATCCATCCGCCGAAGGAAGCCGACCGTCCTTTACTGGTTTCACCCAATCATATGCCGGCAGACGGTGTTGGAACGATTTGATTGGCTAGGAACAAGATCGCTTCAATTTTCAGCCAATGATTGAGGAGAAAAGAGACGACTGCGGCGAGTGAGACGCTGACGACAGCACGAAACGAGATGCGAGTCGGGGCGGACGACGCACGTGACGCAGTCGCGCTGGCGTCGAGTGTGGTGATTGCGGGATCAACTAGCGGCCTTCGTGTGAACCACATCGATCGTGCAGGATCGACGGAGCTCTTCGTCAAAGGGCTCCTTGACCACCGACTCTGTCTCCTTCGCCTTTCCGAGATGTCACCTTGTTTTGTTATTGGATATTGTGCCTCACCTTGTTTTAGTATTTGACTCTATCAAACCTTCATAATATAATATGCGCCATGGTCGTACGGTGTGGTCTCGGCAGAACACGGAAACTCACCCTCATAAATACATATTTGTGTCAGATGTGATAGCTTCATGGGGCTTGGATCGAACCGCCGCCGTGTAACCGATATTGGCCGTTTCGCGTCCTTTCCTGTGATAGGGGACTCGTAGCTCTTCGTCCGCGACGTATGCTGCCTGCGATTGGTTACGCCACCGCACGGACGCGGCGACTCACGGCGCATGAGCGACAGTGTGCCCGAGTGCTCGATTTATCTCTGTGTGTGCTGCTGCTGTGTGGGGCATCAAACTCAACTGCCTCGGGAGGAAACCGCTCCGAAAGCCAGCGGCGCCACTGACCCACAGCAGCAATATGAGCGAGGAGACGCCCGTCGAGTCCTCCGTGCTGGAGACCATCAAGCTGCCGCGCGGCGGCGTGGTGGCGTCCACATGCATCGGCCCCGTGCAGCTCGGCATGCCGCCTGAGACCATCAAGGACAGCATGAAGCTAGGCATCCCCGTGCCGCGCCACTACATCGTGCCGTCCGAGCCGTTCACCAAGTCGCTGGGCGCCAACATGGGCGTGAACGTGGCCGAGTTCGAGTTCCCAGCGTACTGTAACTTCTTCTTCAAACGCCAGTGCGTGAACCTCATCGTGAGCTCGCCCGAGGTCGAGCAGCGCATCCGCCAAGTGTTCCAGGAAACGCTGTTCGGACCCGTGACGCTGGATCTACGCAGCGACTTCCCACTCTCGACGCCCACAGAGTTGATCCCGGATCTGGGCAAGGAGCTCGAGTACTTCCGCAAGTTCGGCGACACGATCATGACGCTGGACATGCTGCTCAAGTTCACGCACTTTAACGAGAAAGGCGAGGCGCTGGTCACGCAGAACGACCAGCAGATCACAGTCCGCAAGAACGACGGCTCGTTCACGATCATTGACGGCAACAAGAGCGTCACGCTGGCCGACGGCGTGGAGCTGCCGCCGCCGCCGACCATGGACCAGATCCAGGACGCGTTCTACCCGCCGGCGTTCGGCGTGACAGTGCTGGGCAGCTCCCACGGCTTCGACCCGCACGGCAAGACCTCGGGCTACGTGCTGTGGATCAACCACCGCGGTATCATGATCGACCCGCCGCCTTTCTCGTCGTCAATCTTGATCGCCAACAACATCCCGGCGATTATGATTGACGGCGTGATCCTCACGCACTGCCACGCCGACCACGACGCCGGGACGTTCCAGAAGATCCTGCAGGAAGGCCGCGTGGCGCTCATCACGACCAACACGATCTACCATTCGTTTCTGCGCAAGTACTCGGCGTTGTCGGGGTTTGACGAGGACTTTCTCAAGCGCGTGCTGGACCACCGACTCGTGCGGATCAACGACCCGACGACGATCCGTGGTGCTGAGTTCCGGTTCTTCTACTCACTGCATTCGATCCCGTGCGTGGGCTTTGAAGTCAAGTACGGCGACAAGCGTATCGTGTTCTCTGGTGATACACTGAACGACGTCGACCGTATCAAGCAGCTCCACGAACAGGGCGTGTTGTCAGCCCACAGATGCGAAGAGCTGCTCAACTTTCCATGGCATTGCGACGCGATTCTCCACGAGGCTGGCGTGCCACCGATCCACACGCCACTGAAGACGCTCATGAACCTGGAGGAGAGTATCCGCAAGCGAGTCTACGTCGTTCACACGGCAGCCAAGGACATTCCAGCCGAATGCGGCCTGAAAGGAGCTCCTGAGGGCGTCCACAGCACCATCACAGTCGACACCAAGCTGCCTGAGAACGCCGGCGCGCTGGAGATCCTGGATCTCGTGCGGAAGATCGACTTGTTCTCCGAACTCACGCTAAACAACGCGTACGAGATCCTGCAAATGGCTCGCAAAGTGTCATATGCCAAGGGCAGTCTGGTCAAGAACTTTGGCGAAGTTGGCGATACATTCTACATCATCGTTGTCGGTGAGGCACAGGCGTTGTACCGACCTGAAGGCGGCAGTTCCAGCGCCGTGTCGACGAACCATCCACCGCCAACGGCTGAGGGAAGGACGTCTCCATCACGAGCGAGCCTGTCGCGAAAGAGAGTCTCGCTACTGTCATTGGCCAAGAACTACTTCCCAGGCGACTACATCGACCTGCAGAACCTGCTCACACCCAACTGGATCCTGCCATACCAAATGGTGGCCATCACCAAGCTCTCTGTGCTTGAGTTCAACGCCCACGACTTCAACTGGTTCCTCCGTCACACGCCCGTGTTCTCGCGCATCCAGCGACTCGCGACTAGTCGACTGCACTTCTCCTTCGACATCATTGAAGCCAACCAGGTCTTCCGGAAACTCACGACGTTCCAGCGCACGCACCTCGAGATTCTGCTGAACCAGCGTGATGTGAACGAAGGCCAAGTGCTGTGGGAGGCTGGCGACCGGTGTTCGTCTGCGATTATCATCGACAAGGGCCAGTTCACACTCAAACACTCCAAGCTCACGGGCTCAGCTGCAGGTGCAGTGCCCAACTCAGTGGCAAGACCGGCGTCACCGTCCACGCAGCAGCTCGTCACGCGCAAACACCGCGGCTCCGGAAACGTACGTGTATTCTCACCCTCACAGGCGCCCCGATACGCTGTAAATACTGACTTATACTGTGATTTTGTAGCGAATCCTGCCGCTGGACATGAGCGTGTTGTTGGCCAAGCCCGATAACGACCTGGAGACGTCACTTTCGCACGGCTGCTTCGTAGGCGACGTGGACAAGCTCATCCTGAACGAAGACTCGACCCACAGCACGACGCTCATCTGCAACTCGAGCGGCACGGTGTTCACGATGAACAAGCACGACCTGCAAGTGTTTCTGTTAGAAAACCCAGGCATTCTCATGGGCCTCAGCGGGCGGCTCTTTGTGCGATAAGGTCTGTACAGTACAATAACCCAGCCATATGAATATAGTAAATGCAAGTCCAGACGTGGTGGTGTCAACCAACTTGGAGACATCATCCACGATCAGTACTCGATCGAGTCGACCTTCTACCTTTCTCTTCGATTCTTTCTTTTCTCTCACTACAGTACCTCTCTCACACACGTATTCTCTCCCTTTCTCCCTGTTCCGTCTTCTCACTGTCCACCCACCGCATTCCTTCATTCGCCACCACGATGGCGAACTGGATAACCCAGTTCATAGCGGGGCTTCCGGCGTCCTCGTTCATCCAAACATCTTTGTCCGAAGTCTACGGCGCTAGCTTCCCACGACGTGTAGCCGCTGCTGGTACTAGTATCACCGACCTCACCGACTTCGACGATCTCGCCAACACTCACTTCACGCCATTCCGTCGCGTGGGTCCCCTCGAGCAAGGCGTGTGCGATCTCGTGAATTCGATTTCTGATGTCGTTGCAGGGGCTATTCGACGAAGAGTGGCTACCCTCGGTCCAACATGGTCAAGGCGAGAAACACGAGCAATGTTCATGGTCAGAATCTTCCTCGACCACTTGCTGTACGTTATCAACGCACAAGACGTGAACGACCGCCCCACGTTGAATCCAAGCCCACTACTCGCTTTCCCTGGTGCGACCCGAATGGACTCCCAATACGCACCGCGCATCGTCTTCAAGCTGCTAGTGGCGACCAGGCGCTCCGCGTGCTCTTTTTGTGATTCACATTCACCATTCACGATCTGGTCTCTTGTTGTTCATGCACCGGTTCGAGTCAACGGCTTCGCTTCGATTCTTTCTTTTCTCTCTCACAATCTCTCGCACATATATCTTTCCGTCCCCACTTCTCCTCCTCTTTTCCGTCTTCTCGGTAGCCTCGCTGGCACCGCATTCCATCATTTGCCGCCACGATGGTAACCTGGAGAACCCAGCTTATAAGGAACCTCCCTGGCTCCTCGTTCTCCAACACGCCTTTATCGGACGTCTACGGAAGTGGCTTCCCAGCACGTGCGGTCAATGCTGGTATACACGGCATCGATTTAGATGACGTTGCCAACACTCGATTCACGCTATTCCATCGCGTGGATCCCCTCGCTCAACGCTTATGCGATCTCGTGAATTCGATGTCTGATGACATTGCAGGGTCCATGGCGCGAAGAGTGGCTACCCTCGGTCCAACTTGGGCAGGGAGTGAAGCGCGAGTGGCGTCCATGCTCATCTGCATCCTGGATCACGTGTTCGACCGTATCAACAGACAAAACTTGAACAGCCGCCCCACGTTGAATCCAAGACGAAGCCGACACGCTTTCCGCCAGGGGGGTGACGATGCTCAGGCTGTCGTCCCAGTCCTCAATATGCCCGGAGGGCGAGCGACCTCCGCGAGGAACCGATGGCTCATCTTGTATCAAGAAGAGCCCATCCACCCCGCTGGACCTCACATCGACGCACAAGGAGGAAGATCGGACTTCGTTGCCAGGCTCGTGGATCAAGGTCAGTGCGTCTCTCGATGCGTGGTTGAGGTCAAGTGCGTTGATGGGGATATAAGCCACGGTATCGGCCAGTGCATCAGCGCTGCAGCTATCCTGGGTGCGAACGAAAACATCGACTGCGTCAACGGTCTCATCATAGACTCGAAGGTATGGTACTTTGTACGAGTCAGCAGGCATGATGTCGAACTGAGTGCACCAGTGACACTCACGTACGACCCGAATGGACTCCCACGGCGCACCCCGCATATTCTGCAAGCCGCCGGTGGTGGCGGCGCGGAGCAAGGTCCTCTCCCCGGCTCACTCGAAGAGGTTCTGCTATGGATCGTTCAGGTCATGTACAATTGGGCGTAGAGTCGCACGTGATGCATTTCAGCGGAAATAATGCCAACGTCGTAAACGGTACCGTACTCGTGTAACATTTTTTCAACTATTCAGCCGTTGATGCTGCCGTAGGTAGGCAAGCGGTGCCACCAGCGTACGTAACGCACCACTGTGGGCCCTACAAACTGAAAAATCACATTGAGCACAGCAGAATCCATCTGACTAACAACCCCAGCCAGTAGCGACCGGCGGAGGTGCTGACTTTGAACCACGCTTAGCAGTCCATACCGTGGTCCACGGCCATCGAAGAGGACTTCGCCGACGAATGGATCGAATAGTCTCGCCATGGCAGCTTTTTGGTCGGCTTCCGGAGTTGTAGGCTCTGGGTAGCGGCCGTCAAAGCCCAAACAGATCTGGGTAAGCGACCGGTTGGCACGCAGTACCTGCGCGAAGTTCTCTAGCATTGACCATGAGCATTTATCGAGTGAAAACTGCGTGAGAACGCGTGCGCTGGGATGCGTGGGATCGGCCAGCATCTCCGCGAGTGGCACCAAGTCCAATGGTGCACCCTCGCGCCGTCCTCGGATAGAAAGCTCAAGCGTCGATACGCGGCACGGTTGTCGACGGTTGGAGTAGGCAGAGACGAGCGGCTCGAGCGAGTCCACAACGCAGTGGAAGAGTTCTAACTGACGCAAGTTCCGGCAGCTGCGCAAAACCGCCCGCAACACTGCAGCAGTGATTGGGCCTCCGCCGTCGAAGCTGGCGCTCAGCGCCACGACTCTTAAGTCGCACAACTCAGTCTCGAAGGATTGTGTAGATGGCAGCCTTAACATCCCAGTCAACTCGTGCAATACCTGGAGGCCTCTCGCTCCGCCTTGTGGGCTCGACCAGCGTCCTGTTTCTTCGATGTCGACTGCGTCGGCCACCACCCAGCACAGTCCATACGCTGGGACAACCACGCCAACGATTGCGTGTGAAGCCACCACCGCAACAGCATCCAGCTTATCGTGGCAGTTGAGTCGAGTACGTACCAAGCTGTCGTCGCACTCAGGACCACTGTACGCGACTGTATTCGACACCACAGCTCGCGCTGTAGCTGCGCCGGGGAGAAACCAGTGCACGTGATCCAGTGAGCTGAAAGCACCCCGTAGGAGGCTTTCTGCGATCGGCCGAAGAGGTTGTTTGGTCGTCAAGACCCCGCTGATGATGTCGGCGCTACTGTGTGGCCTAGTCACGATAGTAAGCCTCAACGGTGCTGATGCCTGGCGTTCCATTTCAGGATGTAGCAGTGCAAACGCGAGCCAGTTCCAGAACGCTGTGTCCACAGGACTTGACGACGACGCTGTGAGTGTGAGTGTGGCGAGTCCAGCGGAAGCGGCATGCGGGATCAACGAGAAAACCTCTCCAGTGGCTCGTGCGTCTCTCTCCCAGATCACCGTCAGTGAGAGAAGCGGCCCGCCCTCCACAATGAGAGAGCGTAATAGTTCGCATCGCGCCTGGATCAAGACGTGCTGAGAGCGTAGGTCAGCAATGGGCTCGCAGACCAATGTCACGTGGGTTGCCGGCACCTTTGGATGTGCGAAGGCGAACCGACGCAGCCAAGACAGATGACGCGAGGAGCCCGTGAGGTTATCCAGCTGCAGGGACCAGTCCACGTGAGACTGTGTGTTGCCGCTGAGACTATTAGTAACATGCGCGCCAATGGCCTTGATCGTGCTCACGTAGATCGGGATGTCGCTGCTCTTCACGGAGAGAGTGGTCATCGGAGGCCACAGCGTCGATGTGTGCGGAAGCTGCAACGCCAGCATCATCGATCTCACCCTCTGACTGGGAACGAAGCTGCGCACTCGCGCCAACGCCCGTGAGGCAGCGGACGAATCAAATACCCCCACGTCCAACGACACACCGGCAAGTTGCCGCCACAGCAAGCCGTCAGCCCACGCTCGTCGCTATTTAGCACACGGATCGAAAACTCCGAGAACGCCGCGGCGTCAAACGGAAGGAACTCGCTCGGCTCCGGCGTGAACACCTCGCGTCCGGTGAGCAGCTCTATCTCGTCCACTGGCTCTGCCGGGTACTTGATCCAAAGCGAACACACCGCATGCCGCCAGAAGCGCAGATTCTTGTGCGGCTCCAGACCTTCACAGCAACACATCGCGTTCACAATGTCCAGCGCCAGTCGCAACTGGACGCCGAGTCCGCTGTTGACCTGCTCGTCCGTGAGCTGCAGACACTCGATTGCTATGCGCTTGCGTACGCTGTGAGTGTTATGGCGCTCACGCTCAAGGAACACAAGTCGACCATAGAGGGCACTGCAATGGGCTTGCAGGATGGCGAACGCGTCGGTCTCCGAGAGCTGCATCTTGTCGGGCTTCTGGCTACTGGTTGTGAGGCTCAAGAGGCTTGATGAGTCGGTGGCCGTCACCCTCTATGGGACGAGTCTATGGAGGCCAGGGGGAGGGTATCGTAAAATCCTCCGATTTTTCCCCCATACGTAAAGATGAACTTTTGAACCCAAAAAGATCCAGATCCAGAGTTTCAGATGGCTACACTTGAGATTCCCACAATAATCCCTCCGTGGCCCACTATCTTCTCTTTCACTGTACGCCCCATATGTTTGGTCCATAATTACCATATTAGTCCCAAATAGACATACGGATTGCAGTTATAGACGTGTATCGTCTTTGAGAGGGGCGGTGGCCACACAGCACGCAAGCAGCATCCCGCGCTCTTCCTCACGACTCAGTCAAGAAGTTACAATTGTTCAAGCCGACTAATCTGCTCGCTGGACGCCGCTACGTTCAAGCAGATTGCAAGCGACCCAGAGACCCCCACGCGACGCAAGCTACCGCGTTGGATTCAGCGTACGCGACAGCATGGAACGGCCTACTCGTCGCGCCGCAACGGCCGCTGGCGCCAATGGTACGAGCAGCGCAAGTCACAGCAATGCCAGCGGCAGTGGCCACAGCAGCCACAGTAGCCACAGCAATGGCCGCAATAGCCACAGCAACAGCAACAGCAACACTACCAGCAGCCGCAGACGTCGTCGGGAAAGCGACCGTGGAAGCGCCGGCGCTGGAGACGCCGCGTCGGCGTCGGACGGAGCGGACACGGATTCCAGTTCGGTGGCCGTGGAGATGGGCACGACGACCACGACGCATCTGAGTAAGGGGAAGAAGGGCAAGGCGGCGTCTACGCAGCGCGGCAGCATGGTGGAGACGGAGGACCACGGCGAGGTCGAGGATCCAGCGATTGAGGCCCACGGTGTGGCCAAGGCGCTGCTGGACGCCGTCGCGGGCGGAGCGGCGGAGGAAGAAGAGGAGGAAGAGGAGGAGGAGGAGGCGCCGACGGGGTACGCTACGCGTGCGCGTCGCGAGCGCTCGCAGTCGGTGGTGTCGACGACGTCGGACACGTCGTCGATCGCGTCGGAACATCCAGAAGAGCCCTTGCGTCCAGAGCTCCATGATGAGAAGCTCCAGGAGCTGGAGAAGAAGAAGAAGATGGTGGAAGAAGGCACGCTGGCCGAGTACTGCCGCCGTGTGGCTGAGTTTAAGGAGGAACGCAACCGGCTGCTGCAGACGGCCGAGTGGCACAAGAACCTGCAGATCAAGAACACGCAGGATTTGTATGGATTCGAGGTCCAGCGTGCCCACAATATCTGGCAGGTACGAGCATTGACACAGAGGCTGCGGTGCAATGAATGAGCTGTAGACAAATGGACTGATTGGGATGTGCTGCGAGCAGGATACCAAGGACAAAATAAAGGATTCGATGCTGGCCAAGGCCGATGCGTTGCTCGTGCAACTCAAGCAGGAGATGGAAGTGCTGAACAAGACGGACCAGCTCCCGATCCACGTTGTCGCGGCCAAGAAGACGCTGATACAACCACCAGCCAAGCTGTCTAAGAGCATCGCTGCCCCTGCTGCCCCTGCTGCCCCTGCTGCCACTATGCCAACGCCTGCAACGAACGAAGAGCCTGAACCGTCGGCATCTCCTGACTCGGTGGACGCGACGCCGCAGGCCCCGCCGTCCCTCAAGCGGCGAAAGGTCTCTGCTCCAGTGCCTGACAACGTGCTGCGTCTTCCGCTGGACGACATCACGTCGGATCTCGCGAGCATCCTGCAGGCGCGAGACTCTGCGAGTGCCAAGCTCCACGCCGACCTGCCAGCTCCGCGTCTCGGTACGACTGTCTGCCTATCAGAATGGCTCATCTGTGGATGATTTTGAAAAACTGACCGCCTTTCTCGCTATCTTGTAGAAGTCCGAGTGGACCGAAGGCGGTTGCTGTGCGGCAAGTATGTCTTCGAAGAGGGCGACGAGGTCGTCGTGACCACGCCCGTGCTGAAAGAAGACTACATAGGGGTCATCTCGTCCGTCAGCGACGTCGATGTACGCTGTCTCCTTCCTGTACGCATCCACATAACTATGCGAGTTCTCATCCTCTATCTGTTTGACTCTGTAGCTCTACGTGAAGCTCTCTACGGGCCAGAAGGTCCGTGTGACCGTGGACCACGTCGCCCTGCGTCGCTGTGAGATCCGTCCGTTCCTGCGAGGCTCCGCTGGCATCGAGAGTCTCCAGTCCTCTGGCTGGGTCGAGTGCGAGCCCTTCTAAGCCACTCCAGTGATCCCTACATCACCAGCCAGCGTCGTTCGACTGCCATGCGTCTCCCACTCGAGTCCGCTCTCATGAGTTCCTGCCTCCGTTTCTTCTTTCTCTTTGATTTCCTTCCATTTGGCTCGCAACGTGACGGACGCCCTCAGTCAACTTATAATATACTACTGCTGATTACTTCTACGACGTACTTCTTCTGGCTTCTGGCTTGTGCTCCTCGTACTACTACCGACTAGTGGTGGTGGTGGTGTGTGTGTCTACTGCTACGCGTGCTGTTCTTTCTAACTAACGGCTACTTATCTTCCCCTTCCTCCTACTCCCCTACTCCCCTATTCTACTTTTCCACGGGCGGCTCCAGCGACAGCAGCTTCATGAGCTCCGTGCATGGCTTCCGCGACTCTTCGTCCCCCGAGTCGTCATCATCATCGTCTTCCTCCTCGTCGCCCGTGTCGCTCTGGTCCCGTTCAGGAGCCAGATCCAGCCGCTTGGCTCGCTTCTTGCCCTCGCTTAGCATGGCGTCGTCTCCGTCTTCGTCTCTGTTCGCGCGTAGGATCTTGCGTCGTTTCCAGTCGCCACGGCCGTCCGACGGTTGCTTCTTGAAGCGGATCTCCGGCGACTTGACGTATGACAGCGACACGTAGCCCGACTCGGTGTTGATGCGCGAGAGGCCCATGCCCGCCCACGACGACGACGACACGGACGACGGCGCGGCGTCGACACTCGAGGCAAAGGACCCGCCCAGTGTCGTGAGCTCCTCGATCTCCGGATTCAGAAAGTACCGGACCGCGCGGCTCCACTTGGTGTCTTCGTTCTCGTCCAGCGCTCGCAGGAACCGCTGGAGCTGCTCCTTACGGTACTGCAGCAGCTTGGGGTCGTCGCCGCGGAAGTACGAGAAGAGTCCGCCGTCCGGAAACTTGGGCAGCGTCTCGAGGACGTCGGGAGGGTACGTGTCCAGTAGATACAGATACAACTGACGGAAGTCGTTGTACCGACGCATGACGGAGTACCGTACGACAGGCGGCAGGCTGGACGGCGCGCGCGAGTCCGTGGTGAACGACAGTGACGACAGCGACTCGATGGACGAGGACGCTGGCGAGTTGGCAGTTGATGAAGAAGACCCATTTGTCGCTGGATTAGTCGCTGGTGTTGTCGTGGTGTTGGATGTGAACGAGTCGGTGAACGGCATGAGCGAGCCGCGGATGTCCAGCACCTCGATGTGGTAGCGCCAGCTCGAGCCTTTCTTAGAGACGCCTGTGATGCGCAAGTCCCGCGAGAAGATCTGGTCCATAGAGAACATGGCGCCGTGGAGCCGCTCCGTGCGCTTGCGCGGCGCCTGCGAGGCGTCTTGCGGAAGAGGCTGTTCGTCCAACGCATTCGCGATGATGCTGGACCGTCGTGACGCCGGTGGCTGGTCGTTGGACGGCTCTGTGAGGGAGGTGTTGTCGTATACGCTGGACCGTCGGGACGCCGGCGCGGACGCGGTCGTGTCGTCGCCGTAGAGGGTTCCACGGCGCGACGGCGGCGGCGTCGTGTAGCCAGAGGCCGAGGCTGCGCTCATGCGCCGCTGTAGCTCCGCAGCGATGGCTGCGGACTGCACGGCGTCCACGTGCTGCGAGTCATCGTTGGGCGTCATATTCGTTGGGTTTCGCGCGCTGTTGGTGTTGGTGTTAGTGTTGGCGGTTCGCTATTGCTGGTTTTGTTGGCTTTTCTGGGGTTTTGGTGGAAGTTGGTGGAAGCTTGTTGGTCGGTTGTGGGCGATTTGTTGGGTCAAAACAACCAACGAAATGCAGCACCACGTGGGAAGCTTCTCGTTTTCTCTTGGTTCTTTTCTTTGGAGCCGTTGCTTTTCCGGGCTTTCCGTATTTTTGAACAAGGCGGTTCAGTTCACACTGGCACGCGGAAATGGTCACCGGTTAGATCTTTCTGTTTTGTTGGATGGCGCGCGTTCGATATTTTGTTGTTTCTTTCGCGATTCTCGTTTTCTCTCTTGGTTTTCTTCTCGTTTGTTCGCCTTTTTGTCGGGATGGGACACGCGATTGGGTGCAAACGATCGCAAAAATCGCCAACAAATCCACGCAAGTCACGACTGGTGTGGCGTGATGATGGCGACGTCGGTTGGTCCGAATTTCTAAATTTCAACTCTGGCGCTGAAGAGGCACTACGCCACAAAATGCTGGAGCAGTCTATGCGGTGGCTCTTCCGGATGCGGACGTCATGTGAGGCTGCTCCATGCCCAGTTCACCAGCTGGGAGCTCGCTCTCTCTATCGCTGGCAAAACCCCATGACCCAACTCAGCTGACGCCAACACGTAAAAAAAACGAAAAACACCAACACCAATACCACGAAAATGATGGGAAAACTCCAGCCAACAACCAATCAGTCAAGCCGTCAAATCATAAAAAACCTCATTACCAACAGCCCAGCGGTTGAAAAGATACAGAACGGATTTTACCGGTCAAAACTTGAACTTCAAGATCCTCTTGCCAAACGTTGCTCTTCGCGTCAGGCAGTTCACTGGATTCAATCCAGCGATTTCGCAAGTGACGATGAAGTCAAAGAAGACATGGAGCTGTTGTCTTCAACGACTCGTATGCAAAGCGACCTGGGCGGCGGCATGCTTCGACACGAAGCGCAGGCTGTAGCCCTCCGCGAAGTGTGGACTTGTCGGCACCATTTCCAGCAAGACGTGGCTGAATTCGTCGGCGCTGAGGCGCTCGCCACGTGTCACTGCCCCGTGGATCCGATGCAAATCAACTGACTGCAACGCCTCAGCTAGCATGGCCTCTTACGAGTCCTGCGACGTGCTGAGAGGGACGCCTTCAAGCTCGTCGTAGAAGCTGCTTGAGCGTGTCGGTGGCCAACGCCTTTGGGTCGAGAAGGGTGTTGAAGGCTCGTAACTCGCCGAGATTCCAGGTCTGCAGGATGTACGCGTATCCGTCGTCATTGAGGAAATCATTGGCTTGAGGGTGCCCTGGTGGCGAGAAGAACGCGGACATGCCCTGTCAGCCCACGAGCTCACTCGAGTCCCCATCGACGAGGCGCACGACACGGCGGTTGGTCTGCAGAGTCTCCATTTGGTGGTCAGCGAAAGCCACGAACACCTTTTTTCTTGCGGTGAAACTTGCGGAAACGGTGTTTGAAATTGAGCACGAGTTCGAACTCTGGACACGAGTCATCGTGAGTGAGTCAGAACGCGCAGTACAAGTAGAAGCGGACTTTGCCGATCCAGGATTGCCTGTGATGAAGATATTGCGAGCCAAGCCACTGCCTTCCCATGGCTTTCTCCGGATGATCGTGGCTAGCTCGTCGAATATTATGGTGTAGCACTCTCGCTCGTAGATGATCGGCTCCTCCGGCGCGGGATGCGCGAGCAGCGATGGCATGCTGGCCATGACGATGAATCAGCTCACTTGCTTGGGTGAATTCATTGGGATCGTACACGTTCATATTGCCTTTTCGATCAATACCGTATCCAACTCACGTTTTGTACGCGCTAGTTCATCACGTAACAGAGATTCTTGGGGCAGCCCGCGGTTCACGAATACGACGATCGCATGGTCTTCATCCACGCCGCAATTGGGCTCGCATGATCTCAAGTTGAGTCGCTTTTTCGACAGGAAATCTTCACCGGAGGCGTAGAGCTCGATGTTTCCAAGAGATACGCGTCCATATCGTGCCGGCAGCTCCTCGCGAACGGCACGCAGCAGTGTTGCATTGTGGCTTCCTTGCTCAATGTCGACAGTGAAGATCATCGTGCCATCAATGGCGACGCCATCTTCGTCAACGAGACGCTAGAACACTTCCAGTGGTCCTATGTCCATCGATTTTGCAGTGGAATGATTCAGGAAACCTCAAAGCTGTCAGAGAAGGTTGTGGCATCCATCCTTTGAGCTGACGTAATGAGAACCCACTCATGAAGTACTGACATTGAATGAAGCTCACAAATTTTCACATTGCGCAAGTTCACTCGTCGGCACTATCTCCCTCATCGAACGCGTCCAAGCCGTCATCGGAATCGGAATCCGGCTGTTCCAGTCGTCTCTCATCATCGCCGTCGTCGCTTGGGTTGGCCAGGTACTTGCATTTGAAGAACACGCTGTCGATCGGCATGTCTTCGACCTCGTCTTCGTAGGCGCCGTCGTTCCACTCTGGAGTATCACACGCTCCAGTCGAGAAGTTGAATTCGGCGATACGCATGAAGACGTCGTTGTCGTCAAAGTGTCCTCGCACGAGTCCGCGCAGGCGAATCGTCGGGTGCTTCTCCATCGCGAGAGCGGCGACGCTGCGGATGTTGGCGAAATACATGGCGCTCCACTCTTTATCCACCGCGGATAACCTCATGTTCACAAGGTGGAGCTCGACTGGACGATGAGCACACGGCAGATCACCCTCGTAGTCAACGAGCCGGGTGAGGAATCCCATCAACGCTTGATAGAAGGTCATCGCAGTGACGCTGTTGGAGGAATCACCCAAGGCGAGTCGGTACTGTCGCTTCGCGGTCGTACCTGCGGCGTGGTGCACGACAAGCTGGAACAAGCCTGGTCCACCAACGTTCAAGCCTGTGAGGTGAACAGACTCGAGCGACGGCAATGAGGCGAGCGCACGAAGAGACCTGTCGGTCATCGTGGCCACTGAACGCGACCAGTGGGCGTGGATATCTCCGTTGGGGGTGATCTCCAACCGCGTCAGATTCTTGCAGTGGCGAGCGAGAGCCTCACAGAAGTCATCACCAAAGATCTCGGGGTTGATCTTGAGCTCACCTGTCGCTGAGCGTGGCTGGTACCACTTTACAGTGATATCTCGCAGGCTAGGACACGACTGCAGCACGAGGTGGGCTTGCTTCGCGGACCCGGCAAAACCTCCCTTCTCCAAAGCATTTCTTGTGGACTCGTCCACATCTCGTCGGTATTGTCTCCAGTTCCAGTTCACAGGCGTCGAAATCGTGAGCTTCTGGAGCTTGGGCTTGCTGTGTTGGCCGAAGATCTGGAAGAATCTGGTCGCGAAGGGCACACAGACCCAGTTGAACTCAGTGAGGTGCACGCAGTTGCAGCAGAACCTCTCCCACGTGCCGATGTCGAGCATCCAGATCTCCTCCGACGTCGTGCCGCTGCGACGGTCGACTGCCGTGAGCGCACCGTCCAGATCTTCGATGTTGGGGCAGTAGGACGCCACGTGCTCGAAGAACTCCATCGCCCGTGGCGGGCCCTTCATGTACTCGTACATGTCGAAGCTCACGAACTTGAGACCGCCGTGCTTGGCCCAGACCTTCATACCGTCATACACAGCCTTCGCCAAGTCGATCATCTCGTTCGTGTCACTCAGGCGGAGGCCGTTCGTCGGCTTGATGATGAACGACAAGTACTCGAGTCGCTGGAGAGCGGGACAGTGAGTCGCCGCCGCTCGTACGATCTTCGCCAGGCGATCTGCCGGTGCCCCTTGACGCTCCGTGCCGACACACAGCGTCTCCAGCTTCTGTGGCGCGAGGCTCAGCAGCGCGCACCAGATTTCCTCGCCGCTGCGGTCTCCTGGGATCCAATCGGACAGCGTCAACGCCTTGAGTCGCGCACGCCGCAGCGTCAACTGGCGGCGTTTCTCCAGCAAATGGCTGCGCGTGCGGCTGGTGATCTTGACCTCGAATGCACTCAGCGCCTGCTCGCTCATTCTCGCGTTGAGCACGGACAGCCATTCCTTGGAGACGCTGCCGAGATCGGCATACACCGCCGGCGGGAGAGAGCCCTGCGGCGCGCATTCCTTCAGAGTCTGGCGGTAGTCGACGAGAAAACCGACCACGTTGTCGAGCACAGAGTGAGGCAGAGACGGCAGGCTGAGTGGGGGCGCCTGAACGGCATCAGCGGCGTCTCTAGAGGCGTCATTACGCGGCTTCTTCTGTGGTGGCGACGCCATATTCAATTCGATATCCGTGAGGTGGGGGACAATCAGACCTGACGATCACACGAGTGACAGATCCCCAACAAAATGGAATGTGTCGAGGAATTATGCTAAATAATTGGGTTTTTGAAAATAATAGGGTTATAATTGGGTTTCCGGCAATCCAATCATAATTGGGTCGGTTTTTGTTAGGTACGCTTTCTATCACTTGTTTCAGTACAAATTACGAAAAAGCGAACCTAGCATAATCCGCGCTCGCTCCGCTGCGCTGTGCTAAAGCGCTCCCTAGTCGCACCTACGCTTCGCTACGGTGGCTCCGGGCTAGATAGACCATTCTCGGGGACATTGTGTCCCCAGGTGAGCGCCGCCACTCGTGGAGTGGTGACTGCGATTGCCTCTCTAATCTTTCTCGAGAAGAGAACCAAAGACACGCAGAAAGCGTACCTAACGAAAACTAACAAAATTATGATTGGATTGCCGGAAACCCAATTATAACCCAATTATTTTCAAAAACCCAATTATTTAGCATAATTCCTCGGAATGTGTCAAAAGACGACGCGAACTGGCCAGGCTGGCATCCCGACAAAAATGTCGCAGGTAAATCTATTTCAGCCAATCAACGCGCGTTATTTTGAAAAGTTGAAGTGACCATCATTCGGATCAACTTTTCCGTCCAAGTTGCTCTTGTTGGCGAAATCACCAACAAAAGTGAAAGTAGTCACCAACAAAAGTGAAAGAAGCAACATGGCGGCACCGACGGCGGCGAGGAAGATCGATCGATGGCGCAGCGCCAATGGCCAGACGATGCTGTTCAACCCGCAGGCAGCTCCAGATGAGCGTATGTGCGTATCTGTACTCTGCAGTGTCTGTGTGGATGCTGACGCGACCGAGGAGAGCAGTGGTGGACGAGCTTCGCGAAGTATACGGCTACAACACGAAGGGTGAGACGCAAGTGAATGGAATTCCGACGATTGATCGAAAAGAAACGCTCATGTTGCTTGCTATGTAGCGGCGGCAGGGTGCTTGGCGGGTGAGATGCGTCCGTGTGCGGCTTTGTCCTGCGAATGTCCACTAAACTCCTCGACAGATGTGATGATCTCGCAGCGCAAGGGCGAATTTCCTCCGGTCGCTTTCATGGTACGATAGCATGCGCTTTCTGAAAGAAGAGCCCGTTACTCAAATACTCTTGGTACGTTCGACAGATCATCAGCAAGAAGAACCGCCACCTCGCCGCTGCTGAGCTCGTTGAACGGTCTCGTATTCAACGCAACCTTCTAGAGGATCTGAAGTATTCAATCCACTCGAATGATTTTCAGGCTCGAAAAAGCGGAGAAGGTGTTCAAGAACATCTTTGCGATCGTGATCGACCGTTATCCGAAGCTTCAGGAGCTCCAGATGCTGCATTTGAAGCGTGGCCTCCGCATCAAGATCTACACTGGTATTGTGGACGTCGCAACAACTCTATCACTGGCAGATTTGACTGATCGACTTGTATTGAGCAGCTTCAACGTCGTCCGCAGCATCGAAGCTCATGGTGTGTTCAGATTGCGAAATGGGCTACATGTGCCAAAGACTGACGAGTGGCGACTGTACAAGTAGATGGCGATCCACGAGAAGCACGCGCTGCAGTTGGCTGAGAAAGCAAACGCGCTGTCCGAACAGGTCCACTGCCTTCTTGATTTGCTTGTGAGATGTAGATAGTACTGACCCAGTGTCGGATACTGTAGATGCAAGCGGATCTGCTATCTCGTGACCACGCACTCTCCGTGCTGCAGTTCAACATGCCGTTCCTCTCGCGTGACGAGTGCGATATGCTGCTCGACATGTTCGGTACGGGTCATTAATCAGTTGCCCATCGGTTGGGAGGTCTGATCGACCCCACTACACCACCACAGGAACGATTGGTGCGCTCGCCCAAGCGACGGCCGCAGACATACTGGACATCACGGTGCTCAACCCAGACGCAGCTCAGGCAGTCGAAGAGTTCTTCAAGACCGAGTACGTCGTTGAGTGAAACATCTTCACATCCTACGAGTCAACAAACCGAAATCCAAACCTATCTTCGTGAACGCACACGCAAGGCGCCGTTGCTGTATTCGTCTAACGGAGCACTGTCATCTACGAAATATCGGCCGAGCTACACGCAATGCAAGACAGGTCTCTAGTTGAACGCGAACACCGATGCGACGAGTAGTGTGGATGCCCCAGCCACGTACGGGAGCGCAGCAGCAGACGACGTCGTTACTGCAGGAGCTGGCGCTGATTTGGACGCCGCAGACGCCGCAGCACTTGCTGCAAGTGTGCAGTCGACGTTCTTCCACAGGCTCGGGTCCGCGGTGCTTGACTTGTTGCCTGGATTCGACGTGCCGTTGGTGCGTTGCAGCAGTGAATCCTTGCCGATGGACCACACGCAACACGGGTCGCCGAGCTCCTGGCCGTTCGTCTGGCCATCACCATCCGAGTCAGTTTGGCAGAACGCCTTGGTCCAGTTGCGGTCCACGCCGAACGCTCTTCCGAACGGGTTGCGCAGTAGACTGCCTTCCGCGTGGCCGAGATTCACGACGCCAAAGTCCACTGCGCGTCCGTTGGGTACCATCGAGAGGAATTGCGGCCATGCATTGACATCGACGGAGGCAGTTGCAGTAAGCGCCGCCACCAGTACGAGTGAAGACGCGGAAGCAATACGAGGCATTTGTGGAGGAGGAGAAAGACGGAGCTTGAGGGGAGGGGGGGTCGACAGACAATTGGGGAATGCGCAGCCTCAGACGGCGGGGGTGTCGGTGGTCAAGGGGACGCGAGGGAGGAGTGGAGGAGGAGGGGGGGGCTGCATGACGCACTCCGGTGGTCTGGTCAGGCGCCACATCAACAATCACGAGGAGCTCCTGGCTCGCGGATCTTTTGGAGGGTGGGTCCACCATCTGAACATGCAGATGCTGCCGTGCGTGTTCTGACGTCCATCCTTGGTATTGTTGACGCGGACTAACCAGAACAGCATTGCAACACCGTCGCGTCAGCGTGCTGAACGGTAAACGCAAGGTGAATTTAGTCTTCCAGCCGTCCACTGGTGCAATTGTTGACAGACACCTGGTCCCACTTCCTGGCCTCATGGCTTCACCAGCACCACCTGAATCTTTCCAGTGGTTCCTCCACGCCAATCGACTTCATCACGACCAGTCTGGTCGTCACGGGGGGACGCGTCCCCTCCTCTACCCTCCCCTCCTCCATCTGGAATGCCACCACCAGCAGCTCTGACCACCGCCTGCAATTGTTGACTCGCGCACAAGATCCCCCCAACACAAGTAGCTACACTACGCCCCCATGGACCACCCTCCCCTCCGTCCTCCTCCTCCCTCTACACTCACCACTCACCACCGGACGCATCCATCCACCAATTTGAGCTCCTTACTCTGCATTCCTCCGCATCCTCGCCAAGCCTCCTCCTCCACCATGCTCCGCCCCGTGTACTTGGCTCTCGCTGCGCTCCTCTCGCTGTCCTCCTCCGCCTATGCGACCGCAGACCTGGACGCCTTCGACGTGCCGGCCTTCGACTTCTCCTCGCTCGGCTCCTCCTCCCAGCAGATCCTCCAGGCGCTGCAGAGCGACGGCATCATCTCGCTCAAGAACATCCCTCTCTACACCGACCTGCGCGCCGCCTACCTGCAGGAAGCCACGCAATGCGCACTCGCCGCGAGCGCGCAAGGAGACGCCTTTCTCCAGTACAAGACCCTACAGGACGGCACGCAGCGGTTCACGATCAGCACGACGTCGGGCAAGCGACTGGCTACTGCGGCTGAAGACACACGCACGCGGTGTCCCGAGTACATCGCCAAGTACCGTCAGCTCAGTGAGCTCGTGGAGATCACGGTCGCGTCGCTGGGCAAGTCGCTGGACGCCACGGGCTTCCAGGTCACGAGCCACGACAAGCTCACGGGCTCGCAGCTCATGAGCGAGTCGGTCCATTTGGACCATTTCCACGCCTACGAGGCCTCAGCGTCATCGCGAGCCGGCTCAGCTGTGGCCCAGAACACCAAGGACCTGCTCTCGCTGGAGCTGCACACGGACAACGGCATGCTGATCGCTATGACGGCCCCCAAGTACTTCGACGTGACTACAGCCACTAACCAGGCCCAGCCCAAGACCCTCGACACATACGAGAGCGGTCTGCTGATTGAGAACTGTGCTGGCAAGCTGGTGCGGCCGGTGATCAAGGAGGACGAGCTCGTGCTCATGGTGGGCTCTGGCTTCCAGGAGTGGATCCGCTCGAGTCCGGCTCTGCGTCCTGTGCCGCACGCCATGAAGTACCCGACGCTGGCTCAGAGTGACGCCTCGCGTCTCATCCGCGCGTGGTTCGGCAAGATGGTGCTGCTGTCAGCGGAGGAACGCATGCTGAATATGGACATGACCTTCGGAGACTTTGCCACGCGCACGTCACGATACCTCATGGACCACAACGCTGTCGATGAGAGTCCGTCGGACTTCGCGACGCTCGCGTGTCCACGCGGCCGTCGTCTCCACGACAGTGACGGTGCGTGTGTGGTGAAGCAGTGCTTCCCGAAGGCCGGCAAGGACCCGGAGACGCCGTGCTCGATCCAGTGTAACCTGAGCCCAAAGAGCCGACCAGGGGCCGACCGCCTGTGTGAAGAGAACTGTGAGTGCACGACCAAGCCCAGCAACACGACCGCCACGTACTGCTGGATGCTGTGTGTGAGTCAGCTGCCTGAGGACTCGTGCGGCGCGGGAGTCACACAGCGTTGCAAGACCGGCAAGGAAGCGCCGTACATCGTGGACCAGGCAGTTGTGTGCAACGTCACGAGCAACTCGACGACGACCACCGAGTCCGTGACGACACCGACGTCGGCTGTGCCGTCGACGGGGTCATCCGCTGGAGCTGTCGTCAAGATCTCGTTGGCGGTTGTGGCGACTGTGGCGACGCTACTGACGGCGGTGCTGTAAGCCAATGAGCTGAAGTGGGTGCTGTTGCATTTCTCGTGTGTCCTTGAGTTGGTTAGTGTAGACCTGGAAAACACCCCCATCTTTCCATCAATACATCGTTCACATGAGTGGATCAATTCAACCATCGTAGACGCAATGAACGAGGATCGTCACATGAGTCAACTGAATTACTTTTCATGGCTCTACAGTAGTTGAACTTGCGAAACGTCAAGCTAGGATATCAATACCTGACAACCGTGGAATCGAGCAACGGTCTGTAAACCACTCGACTCGATCGACTTGTCGCTGGCTGTGAGCTTGACCTCGCTCACGAGGGCTCGCTGCTTACTTGTCTACGAGGGCGGCGAGGCGCTCGTCCACGTCGTACCAGAACGCACAGCGCGGTAGTGTCTAATGCAGGTCACAGCCAGCGTAGGTCTCAGGTTGGGGTCTAATGACCTAAGCCATTCCTAATAAGAAAACAATGCAAGACCAAAATTAGATTGAATGCTCACTAGGTCTGAGAAATGGCAACCCGCATTT
>JAADWY010000321.1:0-33978 GCA_023336355.1 Pythium dissotocum | reverse complement strand
ATTTGGGCAGCAGAATAACCGCGGATATGTAGGTTTTGGTGGCGGTTTTTAAGGGTACCAGATTAAACTTGACATATACGGGGCATTAAACTCGACATAAAAGTTCACATATGTCACCTACTTATGTCAACACATATGTAGGTTTTGGAAGGCGTCCAGTGTCAGAGCCCAAGCAATCCACGAGTGTGAGAAGGGCTCTACGACTGGCGGATCTCACGTCGCGTGTTGTCCAATCAGCGCACGACGATCCGTCGTTTCACGAATTCATCCTAGAGGAGGAAAAATCTCAGTGTGATTGCCATCAAGCAACAATCGGATTCTGTTCCCGAGCACGTACGTACTGTGGAGTGGCGAGGTATTGACTGCCGCGGCTGCGCCGTCGCGCCTGGGCCTGGAGGCGGAACCTCCGTACGGTACAGTCGAGTACAGTCATCACTGAGCTGGCCCACCCACTGGGGACCTCCTCAGGAGGGCCTCCTGTGAAGAACCCCCTGGTGCTCCTCTGAGAGGAGTCCTCTGCCTGGAGAGGCTGCGGCCACCCACAGCAGAGGAGCAACTTGAGTCATTTCCTCTTCAGCTTTACTCCGCAAAGGCCCACTTCAAACCCCCTTCGCACCGTCCACAATGAACGCCATTGACCCAGAGTTGCTGCTCCACATTGAGACCATGTGGGACGACGTAATCGGCGACAAGATCCTCCACAATGAAGAGATCTCCACGCCCACGAGCACCGAGCCGTTCTTCTTCGACGCACCGCCCAGCCGAACTCCCAGCCCCACGCGACCCAAACGAATTCGGAGGCGTGTTCGCCAGCCGTCGTGGGCCATCGCGAACCAACTCGCTCACGGAAACGTTGAGCCATCCGACAAGCCATGTCCCGAGGAGATCCCGTGGAGCGACCTGGTCTATTGGCTCGGAAACGCAACTGGTCAGGTCGAGTGCTCGTGTTCGTCGTGTGTCTTCCAACGCGGTCACGATCGTGTCCCATTGCTCGGACCAGAGCACCACGCCCACGCGCAGATGTACATTCCGTCCAGCGTCTACCGCCGCCTGTCCGCCAAGATCCCCGTGATCGCGATGCCACGTATTGAAGGCGTGAACTAAGAGAGAGAGGATGCGCGTGTATTTGTTGGACGTACTGTAAAAGCGGTACGCACGTGTCGGGAATACTGTAAACCCTTAATTTATCTTCGAACGCGAGTGGTATCCGATAGTGCAAATTTGAACAACGGGGAGGTGAAAACGCGAATACAGCCATGGAAACTTACTGTGATTGAAGCGACAGCGACGCCCACTGCACTCACGCGGGGAGGTACGCGGGCTGAGTGACCTCTCGTGTGCCTTGGGCGACGCGCAGCTAGCCCAGTTACAAACTTGCCCGTATTCGACTTATTTCATTACAGAATACTCGACTTCGTTCTTTACAGAGGCGTGTGTGGCATCATATTTTGTCGTCACTTCACTGTATGTATGATGATGATGATGATGATGATTGAGCTGCCCAGAAAGATGGTGGCATGCGACCTGTCAGGGTGCCCAAATAGTGCATTTCAGATTAATATTGTCCCACATTTTCGTGAAGTACATCACTGGATAAAGTGGCATTATTTCTGGTGATATGTTTATCTTGTTGTTTGTATGGAGAAGAATGTGTCAACCAAAGTTAACTCTCCTTCCTGGGTGTCTGGTTGGTTCTTGTCAAGGGCTTGGAGATTCGTGGTTTGTCTGGAGGTACGAAGTACCGATAGAAAACCGGTTTTTTTTTACGAGAGGCAACGGGAAGACTATGAAGACTATGAAGACAAGCGTCGGGTCTCGACCTAGAATGCGTAGGACTAGCATGCATGTGTAGGACGATGCAATCGGTAGTTCTCGGCAGGTGAGGGCGACAGCTCAAGCTCAGAGACCGCGAACCTCATTGCAGAAGTCTCTTCATTGTTAGCAGACCACCTTATAGCCCTCCACGCCCTACCCAGAGCGTGGGGCGCTCCCTTGGCTTCGCCATGGTAGTGATTTGTTTGGCCCCCCCCCCCATGCCACGTCTACGGAAAACTGTATTTGCATCCAAATTGGCATTGACCAAATAAGTTACTGAATACAAATATTGCCATAGATTTTTCCAATCATTTGAAACTGGGGTACCCTGCGACCTGTTCGATTGTCTTCCTCTTCGCGTGCAGCGGGTGGGGTCGTGGTCGAATGGCTCGTGATACCACCCAAATGACTTCTGAGTGGCGCCACGAGAGGACGACTGCTGCTGCAGTCGAAGAAAACGCACTTAAACGTCTCGAGGTGGTGGCATCCACGAATACAGTATCTTGGTCATCAGCGCTCCAGCATCGACGACGCGCAGCGTTGTTCAGTCGTGCAGACTTCGAAAGAACGCGCACGCGGCATGTGAAGTACTTGCATGCGTGTACAGACTCCTCACATCGTATGAGCGGCGCGATGTGCGAGTCGTCGATTTCTTGCGGATGCGTATTGACCGATAGTCGGTGCAGCAAGCAGGAAGCCACTAGGAGCTCTCCAGCCAGATCACGAAGCTGAGAGTGATTTCATCATGCTTCTTTAGGGACGGCGCTCGCCTCGAGGAAACAAGTACAGCTTCTAGAAGTATGCAGTAATAACGCGTGCACGAGCTGTGCGTGTTTTCTGTTGTTGCATCGTCAGGGGACGCGATGCGAGAAGACACATCTCTGGGAGCCAGTCCTCCATGCAACAGAAATTCTCGTGAAAACACGACAGTCTGCCATTGCACCAGTGTTGTGACCTTCTTGCAACCATTCGGATCGGAGTAATGTGGTCCCCTCCTCTACAGGTGAGAGGGTCCACAGGGCTTACCATGCTCAATGATGATGAAGGTTTGGAGGAACGATCAAACGTGGCCATGAACCATACCAGTACAGTCCAGCTCCATCGGTGCGGGTGCAGTAAATGCGGTGAGCGTGGGTTTGGTCTTTCACACGTTGAACCGCTATCGACACCTCCAGACGACGCGGGAAACGAACGAAAAGCAATCCCAGATGTGGCCAAGCGCCGATGACGCTGCGACTCGCAGCCACACTGTCCTGTACAAACTGTAATCAAAGAAGGTTTCCGATCCCCTCCGTCAAGCAAACTGGCTCGTGATCTCTGCCCGTGGTCGCTCCTTTTCGCGGTGTGTGAACCCATCTAGCAGGAGACGAATGTCAAGAGAGGAGACTGTCCACGCAACAGTCAGACTGGGTCCTCGTGGACGCAGCCACCCCTGCCATGTGGCAGTGACAATTGACCACCGCGATGTGAGGATGTGATTTGCAGAGAAATAGGGTGGCACGAATTGTTGAACTGTTGGTTGAAGTGGGAGCACTATGTTCGCAAAGACACCCATTAAAGTTGCCAACGACAATGCGTTGTTTACAGTAGCGATTGCCATACCGCACTGGAAGTACGCCTCCTGTACGAAAAATTGTTGTGTGGTATCAAAAGGGATGGACAAGCAGCGTAGCGCGATGTCTACCGCGGCATTGACGTGGCGTTGCATGTTTAACTATCCTCACCCACTCAATCAAAGCAGAGAGAGGCAGGGATCAAATGTGTTTGCCGATACTGGCGCCTAGTGCGAAAAAAACACATTTTACTGTACCGTACAGTTTACTTCGATCATCCAGGAGCCGGCCTTGTAGAGGGACTAGAAATTCGCTTGTGTTCTACTTGTGGGGAGGGAACCCTCTGCTTTCCATGTGTCTAAATTCATTTCCTATTTGGCTCCGTTCACCAAAAGCTCACAAAGCTTTGCCATCGTCGACCATGATCTCTATTGATCCGGACATACTGGATCACATTGAAGTGATGTGGGATGACGTCACCGACGACAAGATCGTGCACGCCGACGAAGTCTCCACCCCCACCAGCACCGAGCCGTTCTTCTTCGACGCGCCAGTCACCAGCCACATCCCCAGCCCCGTGTATGAAGAGTATGAACGAACCTCATGACCAACACTCGTGGGTCGCCACCTGCCAAGTTGCCCACCTTCATGTCGAGCCGTCCACCGAGCCGTGCACTGACGAGATCCCGTGGAGTGATCTCCTCTATTGGTTCGGAAACGCAACTTGCCACTTGGAGTGTTCGTGCAGCACCTGCGTCTCCCAATGGAGTCCCGACCGAGTTCAATTTGTTGGTGGGGCGGACCACTACGACCATGCGCAGATTTACATTCCACTAATCAGGCACCGCTGTTTGTCAGTCAAGATCCCAGTGGTCGCGATGCCTCGCATTGAAGGCGTCAACTACTACATCGTAAGATGAGACCCGCAAGCAAACTACGTAGATGTTTGGTCGACAGCTCCTTTGCGACTGCTGCGAATTGTTGAGGAGCTGACGACATATTATTTTTATAATCAAGATTCAATTATTTGTTCGTGCTCAACTCGACATGTTTCAGACGCTGGCTGGCCGTCGTGTCGGAAACACATCGTTTTGTTTTCCGCAACCTGCGCGAAGCCAAGTCAAACGCAATCCCAGCTGACGTCGCAGCTAATGTACCGCATTACCAGAAGGGCATTGCTTTCCCCCTCCGTCAGCCACGCTACTCGCAATCGTGCTTGCTGATGCTGTGTCTCCTTTCCGCGGTGTGCGAAGTTCGCACTGTGAACCGATCCGATGTGCCACTGCACACTGGGAAGTATTGATTGAAAAGGAGTCGTTAACT
The DNA here is from genome assembly GCA_023336355.1 of Pythium dissotocum. Taxonomy (NCBI): domain Eukaryota; phylum Oomycota; class Peronosporomycetes; order Pythiales; family Pythiaceae; genus Pythium; species Pythium dissotocum. The sequence goes on along the minus strand of JAADWY010000321.1, from coordinate 29,287 downwards.
CGAAACGTCGGCATTGGCCAAGCCAGTTTCATCCATCAAACTCATAAGTTGAACACGTAAAGCGGACAAAGGAAGATGCGGCAGGCTGCGAAGGAAATCATGGATACTGTACTTGTAAGGAGCACTGAAGCATCGAGTCGGAACAACTCCCGGCGGTGCCCACAACAGCAGGCACGATTTCATGTCCGATGATTGACAGTGACGATGGTCCGACCAGACAATCAGTGAATACTGCTGCCTTTCTCACGTGCAGCACAGGCGATGTACGGACACCTCGAAACGCAACCAACTTCGTTATCACTCTACCGCACCGTTCGATGTTGTCTCTTCTAGCAGAATTCGAACGGGCTCTATGAAAAATTCCTCTGCGAATCCTCTCGTGATTCTCTGCCTGGGAAGGAGGCCGATTGCTTTTCACTTGGGAGGAACGTCTGGATTCATTTCCGATTTGACTCCTTTCACCAAAGGCACACCTCAAACACCATTCCCTACGTCCGTCGTGACCATCATTGACTCGGATATGCTGGGTCACATTGAAACGATGTGGGACGAGGCCATCGACGGCAAGATCCTGCGGGCTGACGAGGTCCCCACACCCACCAGCACGGAGCTGTTCTTCTTCGACGCACCAGCCAGCCGCATCCCCAGCCCTGTGTATATGAACGGCCAACCCTCGTGGGCCGACGCCATCCAGCTCACGGAAGGCCGATACGAACCGTCCAATGAGCCGTGCAGTGACGAGATCCCGTGGGACGACCTGGTCTACTGGCTGGGCAACGCCACGGGCCAAATTGAGTGCCTCTGTGCAACGTGCGTCCTCCAGCGGAGCGGCGGCCGCATCCCACTGATCGACCGTGGGAACCATGCACGTGTGCATATTTACGTCCCATCGAGCATGTATCGTCGTCTGTCGGCCAAGATCCCAGTGGTCGCGATGCCACGCATTGAGGGCGTCCACTACTACCTAGTAAGCAAAGCTGGCAAGGAATCGACACGGCGACCAAAATTATAGTCAAAATTAAATTATATGGCCCTTATCTAGTAGGTGAGGAAGAGAACGATCGATACAACGTACCTCGATGTAGTCGACGACTTGGTCGGCGAGCGCAAATTGATTGGCTCTCAGCATTATTGATTTTTGTGCACACCGTGTCGCCCACGATCGCACCGAAGCGCCGTCTCCGAAAAAAATTGTGTGATTGTAAGATTGTCAAGCTTGTGTCTTCTTTGCAGTCTACCAAAACCAATATTATTGTGATCACATTACAATTATATTGTGCCGATGTATATTGCTCATTGACGGCGCTCCAGTTTGACGACGTTATGTGTTGTACTGCACGCGACTTCGTTGGCACTCTGCTGGGGCGGATTTAACTTCGTTAGTCATACAGCACACCCGTTCAAAGCGTGTATTGGGAACTAACTGTAAGACCACGCGGTGATCGCCGGGAAAATCTGTTTCCCACCCTGAGCTTGAAGCAAAGGAGGCAAAAGCAATACTATAACGAAGGAGACCAGCACGTATGCATTGGTATTTTGTACTGGACCCCAATATATTGGTATCATACCGATGGACTCATCAACAACGCAATTACAGAATAGACCTCGGAGGTCCTGACCTCATCGTCGCACTCGATCCGGCCTCTCACCGCTTCGGTGGCGTACACTCTCCCCCGACTCCGTCACGATGGCACCTTGATCTCCTCTTACATGCTCCTTTATCGCGCAACTCAGTGGCTGTGCACGCCCCGTCGCTCCTGGCCTGTGTACTTCCGTTGCTATTGCGTCGTCATCGCAGGCCCTGACTTAGAGGCGCAAAACCGCACACATCCGTCCCAATTAACTGGAGTCGCATGAGGCTTGTAGCACGCTGACAACAAGATATGGTACACTAGTCGATCCTTGACCCGGTTGCTCACTCGCCAAGGTGATGCGACACTGCAGCTCACGCTCCACAAGCCAGTCTTTGACGGATGGCACACGGTGACCTCGGCTATCAAGCGCTTGGCTAACTTGTATCACGAGGACGGCGGTCCGTCGGGACAGATTGGTTGCCTTTCAGCGCGTGGCAGAGCGGAGCTGGTGGACTTCCGACAAAACAACTCCATCAATCACAAAGAATAGAAGAAATCTCATCTCATACCTGAGTCCCCGGCCTGTTCAAGGACGAGAGGACCTGGCGCTAAAGTTATTAAATGTTGCCGAGGGTCGCGGGCGCGTAACAATATCACGTGGGAACAATGAAGAATATCGGCTATGCGCCATGGAGAGAAAACCACACGCAGACTCGGGTTTGTGCTCGGCTAGGGGCCAGTAAAACGCGGTATGAGGCACGGGCAAAACAAAGCAATCTCTTCGGCAATGCCCGTCCTACACGGGCTTCCACAATGCACTGTAACATTACTGTATGCAAAGAGGCCATTGCGGCTTCCTCACCAGTCAAACCGCTACTGCTCGTGCGTGGGAGTTTCTGTGGTAGTCCAATGAAAGCAGAACGAGCACGGTTTCATGAATACCGCTCTTTGCCGTGCTGTGCGCCACTTCATTTCGGTTAGGATGAGTGTGCTGCGGAGACCCTGCGATTAGTTGTCTATAGATTCGCGCAAATGCTCTACCCATCGAGCTGAGAAGTTGAACACGCCGAATCTTGGAGCACAAGGGGAAGGGATATGGATACCTCTTAACCTTGTTCCCTGGTGTGGTGTGTAGTGCACTGTAGACTCAGCATACTTCGAAGGAGGCTACTTGAAGTAGCCCGCGGTGCCGTCGACACAACGCACGACCCGAGTCCATCGTGGCACCACTGATCTCCAGACGGGCTCCACAGATTCCCAACCGTCGGATAACCATGAGAGCCGCTGCCTTCCTCATCAAGATTCGCTTGCGCCTTGCGCCAGTGCTCCGCGGTGATGTGCGGAGACCATGGGACGCATCGATCTCAGTTCTTATTCTACCATTCCCATGTCGTGTCTTCAAGCAAACAATGGACGCGGTCGACGAATCACAAGCGTTAGGCCGAGATCGTCCGTCGACGCGCAGGCAGACAGCCGTCCTCGTGGACGCCGTCAGCCACCATTTGACCACTGTGATGTGGGGTGGTGATTCGCAGAAACAAAGCGTTTGAACTGTGGGTAAAAATACCATTATCGCACTTGATAAAGCCACTTGGTGCCATCGGCGATACCAAGCTCAGGACGTCAATCCTGCTTGCATGTCCTCTGAAGCGGGGGAACTGCGGTCGTGACGCGATGTCGGTCACTGCGCTCGCGTTAGTGAGCTCTTCGCCCCTGATACTGACAAGTCTGTAGGTACTGCACTCAAATTTATGCTAACTATCGGCGGTGAGAAATCCAAAATTCGATTCTGGTGGGCTGCTCCGTTCGCTTTGTGAGCTCCCAGTATCAACCCATCGATTCACACACAGCTTCGTGAGTCGATGGCATTGATAGGACGGTGACGCGACGTCGGTCACGACGCTGACGTTGATGTGACTTTCCCGTTCGCCTTATCGCATCAAAGCGGCCTCCTGATACAGTACCGTACAGGTACAGCATCCGAATTAGTGCTAATCATCGGAATTGAGAAATCCAGGACCCGATCCTGTTGAGCTGCGCGTTGCCATCGTAATACAGTTTGGTGTAGAACTAATAACCTTCTAAACATTATGATCTTGAATTTCGGTTCAGATTACAGCGGAACTCTATATTATATTGAACCCGCTATATTTCAGATGTTCAAAATATCCGAATTATACAAGCTTTCAAATGAATGCGTTATCGTGGGACTGTCGGATGGCCGGACGTTACGGTGTCAATTGATTCGCACAGCAGCTGCACCAACTGCGCCAATCCGCGCTCCTCTTGTGAGGAGCTCACGAGTCTTGGGTCTGAACACGCAGATTCTCCCGGTGAACTGCGGTTGTACAGTACAGTGGTGAAACCGAATCCGTTGCACAGTAGGAAGTGGGTGTGGCACCGCACGGCGCTTGGATCTTTGCTGTGTGTGCGCTGGCTCCTCCAGGCTGGCACCGCAGTCTATCTATGTGCATCGCGATGACTCAGGGCTGCGGGTTTTAAGAAAGGGACAATCACGCGCGTCCTCCCTCTCTTTCTCTCCCCGACGATCGGGACGATCGCGCACGTCAGCAGCTTGGGCCAAGGCTGAGGATCCGACGATTCTCCCCGTGGATTCTCCACTCCATTTCCAATCTTGCCTTCGTCCAAGCAAAACCAACGACCACCACCACCACGCACAACCGACTCATGAGCGCCTGCCACAACGACGACACCACCATGTGGAACGACCCAACGGAGGACAAGACCCTACGCGCCGACGAGGTTTCCACGCCCACGAGCAGCGAGCCGTTCTTCTTTGACTCTCAAGCCAATGGCACGCCCAGCCCCGTGCGGGTCGACAAGTGTCAAGCGCGACGCACGCGTCAGCCGTCGTGGGCGATCGCCAACCAGCTCGCTCATGGTAACGTCGAGCCGTCGGAGCAGCCGTGCAGCGAGGAGATCCCGTGGAGCGAGCTGGTGTTCTGGCTGGGCAACGAAAACACGGGCCACGTCGAGTGTCCGTGCCCTGGGTGTGTGTATCGCTGGCTATCGGCCAAGATCCCGCTAGTCGCGATCCCACGCATCGAAGGCGTCAACTGAGCTGAGCTGAGCTGAGCTGAGCTGAGCTGAGCTGCTCGCCTGTACCCTGAACTGAACTCATCGGCTGCGTGTGGAGCCTCCTCGTCACTGGGGGAGCCAACTCGCACCATTGTACTCAAGCCACACCATTAGACAAACCACACTGCTTAACGTCACCAACAGACCTGTACTGTAAGACCTTTGATTCCTGCATACACTATGGATACAGTATCGTACAACAAGGGGGACGGAGGAAAGATCTGAATAAAACACCTCGTCCAAATACACACGTGAGAGTGAGGTGTATAAAACTCCTCTTCAAGGTCGAAGTTGCGAGAGAGACTCCGAGTGGTTCAGAAGCGCTCAGCGGACGGATGGGCTGCTGGGTCAGTCGACATTGAAGCCGCACGGATCGCGGCGATGGAAACCACACACACAACAACACAACTCAACATCTCCACGGCCTCGACGCGAGGATCCCTTGCCTGTCAACACACTGCTACACTGTCGTTGTCTATAGTACTGCCTCCACAGCCCAAACCAGCACGCTACAGTGCAATGTACGGTGGTGAACTGTCGTGGTGCTATCCAGGCGTACGTGGCAGCATGAGGATCCTCCTCCTCCTCCTCCTCAGCTTGAAGTGCCTCCATGCGAGACATCGAAGTCGAGCGCGTGATGTGAACACGCGTGGATTTTCGAAAACCGCGCGCCAGGTGGTGCCGAAATGGCTGGTCTCTACACCCCCAGCTGCTATTTTTGGATGCAGCCCCAACCCAGACCTCCCATTCTTGATACTGTTAAAGGCGTTTGATTGGTCGTATCCGCAAATGAGCCATGTGATTTGTTGAAATATCGACAGGATACCGGTGGAATTGCTGATGCATCACGATTGTCAAGACTGGGTCGGTCGCCTTCTGTTCAATCCAGCGGTCCAGCGCGCAGCCCGACCCGCGAGAACGAAATGCAGCTGACCTCGAAGTTGAGTTGAAGTGGAAAACAAGAGGGCACATTCCAACGCGAGGGGAATATCTAGAAGCAAGACGTGTGCCCACAAGTCCAGCATTACGCGGGTATCGACTCGCGCATATCGTAGAGATAGTCTGTGCGTCGATGGACTATGCATGCCACGATGGATCCCAGCGGAGGATGTGGTCCATTCGACTCGAGTGACGCCGGGATTGGCCCTCCTGTGCTTCTTTTTTGTTGAAGTTGGCGTGCCATAGAAAGTCAGCGGGTTTTGCCAGCCCGTCTTTTTCGCCCAGCCAACCATTGACTTACATATTGTTCTGTCGCCGACTGTACCCTCCAAATGGACTGGCTGGCTGCATGGATTCATCCAACCCTGCTCAACCGCTCACTTCAACAAGCCCTTGTTGCTGTTTGAAACACTTGTTTCTTTATGTATCAAACACTTGTGCCCTACCCCGTCCCATTTCCCGCCAATCAAACACCTTGAATCCGTGTCCATCGCCCCATCGTCGGCTCTGGGAGCGAGTGTGTGTTCGGGTCCCCTTGCCGGCATGTTGATGTTCAGGCGGGTCGGTGGTGTTGCATGCGGGTCAGTCGCAATTTCTTCCCCCTTCCTGGTCGTTGGCACGAGTGGCGCGCGGAGGCTTCAACGTCACACTTTGAAGTCACTCGAGAACCCCCCGGACGCTTCGCATTAGCCCCCTTTCCCTTATCTCCCCGCCCCTTTCTCGCAAGATCTCTCTGTTAAAGAGAGTCTAGTTAGTGACGTGACGTAGAACACGATGGACATGAATGCGCTCATGCACCGCCAGCGCGGCGCCGCGCCGTCCTCGCTCGACAGCTTCCGTGCGCCCGCCTCGGGCGTCTCGCCCTTCCAGACGCCCAACATCCTGGGGTTGAGAGCGCAGCTCCCTTCGCTGCCTATTCGACTCGCGGCGCTCCACCCGTCGCTCGTGTCCGACCAGCAGCCTCGCGCGCCATCGCCGTCAGCCGTGGCGGCGTCGGCGTCGCTCATCTCTTCGTCCGCGTCGTCCGGCCCGTCGTCTTCGTCAAGCCAGCAAGCGACGTCGCTCGCGCCGCTGCGCTTCATCATCCCGTCGTCTCATTGTTCCCCCGCGACGTATGCCAGTGCCAGTAATGTGAATGTCACCAGTGAGAGTACCAACGTCGCTATTCGTCCGGCGGGTATGCCCATGCCGCAAGATCATTCCGCGGCGGGTATGCCCGCGCTCGGTGTGCCCCGATCGTTCTCCGATTCGTCCCTACTCGGCCAAGACCTCCACGCCCAGCGCCTCCACGCGATGCACCACCAGCATAACCGTCCTGCTCCCATCGAGATCTCCCCGGCACACGGCCACCACGATGCGGACGGCGCCCACTCTGCAGAGGATGGAAAGACCCGCAAGAGCCCAGCCAAGCGCAACCGCATCGTCAAGAACCCGAACCGTTCCACCAAGAGCAAGGCCCGACCAGGACTCCGCAAGGGCAAGTGGACCGAAGAAGAAGAACGCTACGCGACCCAGCTCACCAACTACTTTAAGGAAGGGCTTCTCCCAATCGAGCGTGGCACTATGCTGCGTCTGTACCTGTCGCAGAAGCTCAATTGTGAGCCAATGCGTATCACCAAGAAGTTCACCGGCGGAGAATGTATCGGCAAGCAAGTGTTCCGTCCGTGCAGCCCAACGCCCGAGTCCCGCATCCGACTGATGCAGGCGCAGCTGGAGCTGGTCGCACTGGAGGCGGCTTTCATCAAGAAGCTCAAGGAAAACAAGGAAGAAGTCCCTGGTCTGACCGACGACGTCGACTGCGCGCTGGCGCCTGGCGCGATCGCCGTAAGCGCGCGACCGAAGAAACGCCGGCCGTACCAGAAGGACGTCAAGTCGGAAAACGACGACGGGCGAGAGGCTTCCGGATTCACGTCGGACTCCTCCACGTCGTCGGATTCCACGCAACGCACTGCTGAAGGTAAGAAGAACGGCGAGAACGTCGACGACGCCAACGCCGTGGGTCTGTTGTTGGGTTTCTTCTACAAGGCGAGCAAGAATGGAGATGAGGACGAGACAGGCGCCGACTCGAAGCCCGTCAAGCAGGAGGGTCCATCATCGTCGGCATCCACTACGGAGCCAGAGCCCGAGTGTGACGACGAGCTGCCGTCCAAGAAAGCCAGCGACGAGCTGGCCAACTCGCCGACCAAGCGCATGCGCACGCTGAGTATCAGCCAGTGCCACACGGACGCGATCTCGCCCAAGCGGTCGCGCGTCGGGTCCTTCAATCCATAGGAAGCGATCCCCCCGACCGCCAACTGCCACGTTACTAGTGGAGCAGACCGACATATTCCCCCTCTCAAGAAAGGCGCCTCGAACGAAAGACACGCAAACGCATCCAGAAGCAGTATTACAATCCATCCTATCGTATGAACCACACAAAAAATAAAAGATATCGTCATGTACACCAACCCACGTCCATAGTCGTCGCTTTATTAGGATCCAAAATAGAGCGTTAATCGGGCATCTTCAACCAAGAGCTACGCACTTCAATGTGGTGCCCGCGGTCACGCTACACGCGCATCTTCAAGGTCGAAGTTGTTCTTCGAGATTGTTCCACGAACCCCGCCTTTGTTCCCCGCCCAAAACGGTTCTGGGTTTCCCGCTCTTTTGGCTCGGTCTTAACCATGCCATTGCCACGTTTTGCCATGCCATCCTGCAACCTGATTGGCTACAGTTGTTTGGTGATTAGGGGTCGTTCTGCCACCATGGCAAAACGAGCTTGCCACCAAAGGTGACTTTGCCACGCGTGGCAAGCCGTATTTTACGGTAATCTACTCCATTTGTGTACCCAAATCGAATAAATGACCGTTCTCTGACTTGCGGAGAGGATGGCATTGGTGGAGGCCATTGTTCCGTTCGAGACCATCCAGTCTCGTGGAGAGACAGCAACGGCTCCGTTCAGAAGATGGACAAGACTTCCAGCAGCGCCGTGGTCGATGACAGGAGCTTGGGCAGGGCTTGGTGGGGTGATGGGCATTGGAGTTGGTGGTTCGTTGGCGAAGGAAGTTGGAGAATGAGGACGTTCCGAGCGAGCGGCGGAAGGGGGCACCAAGAAGGTGCGAACGAAGGAGAGGGCGCAATGAGATCCAGACTTGCGCCAAAAAGATCCAGGGTGGACCCATGTTGGCACCAACTCGGAAAGATTTCAATTGCTGGTGTGGTGCACATCAACATGCCAGGTGGCATGGCACAATCAGTCCTAACCGGTTCTTGCCATTTTTGCCACGGAACCCAAGCCCTGGGCATGGCATGGCATGGCATGGCAGTGGTTTTAACCACTTGAAAGACGGAGCCTTTGGGTTGCGCACCACGTGGAAGATTGGTACTGTAGCATTCCCAAATGTCGCATGAAGGTTGCGCAAAATGAATGTTGCGCGAAGGTCGCGCGTCCCCTCTTCCCAAGTGACTTCAACCACCGACCGTTCAGCAATTCTCCGCTCTTCGCGCAAAGAGATCCGTCCGTTCGTCTGAGTTACTACAGTTGATCGCCCAGCCAAATGGACGAGCTGCGCGTGACGCTGCTGTCGGACGAGCAGTCGTCCTCCGCCGTCTCTGCCTCCAGCCTCATGCCGCCTGCGTCGCTCGTCCCCTCTCATTCCGCGCGCGTGCGGGACTTCCGCATCCGCGACAAGCGCGAGTCGGGCGATCTTCCGGCGTGGATGTTCCCAGCGGAAGGCGAGACGCGTGAGCTGCGCGTGCCGCAGGACGAACTCCACATGATCCGCGGTGCACGCGACGCACCCAAGCACAGACTGGGCCAGTGGCCGTCCACCGCCATCTGCGGCAACGACATCCTGGCCAGCGTGCTGTACTCGTCGGGTATCGTGGCGGTCAAGGCCGGCAAGCTCACGCCCATGACGCAGGTGCTCGTGTCCGTGGTGCTCTACTTCTTCCGCTACATCTACGAAGAAGCCGTGACGGCCATCCCGCTCAACGGCGGCTCCTACAACGTGCTGCTCAACACCACCAGCAAGCGCACGGCGGCGATCGCAGCGACGCTCGGTATCATCTCGTACCTGGCGACTGGTGTGGTCTCAGGCACGTCTGCGATGCAGTATTTGAACACACAAGTCGAGACGCCGATCGTCATGGGCACTGTGATGCTGCTGTTTGCCTTCGCTGTGCTCTCAATCATCGGCATCACCGAGAGTTCCACGGTCGCACTCGTGATCTTCGTGCTTCATGTGATCACTCTGACGCTGCTGAGTGTCTGTTCCGCATTCTACGCGTTCCAGCACCCTGATGTGTTCTGGGACAACATGAAAACCGACTTCCCCAGCGTGAATGTCGCAGGCGACGTCATGAAGGGCAACATCGTGACTGCCATCTTCTTCGGCTACTCGTCGGCGATGCTGGGCATCACTGGCTTTGAGACGTCGGCGCAGTTTGTCGAAGAGCAAGAGCGCGGTGTGTTCCGCAAGACGTTGCGTAACATGTGGGTCTCCGCGACGTTCTACAACATCCTCTTATCGTGTCTGTCGCTGGCGGTGCTGCCTCTGGAAGGCGCCGGAGGCATCTACGACAACCGCGACGTCGTGCTCGCGCGCATGGGACTCGTGTCGTCAGGCAAGTGGCTCCAGCGATGGGTCTCCATCGACGCCTTCGTTGTGCTTGCAGGTGGCGTGCTGACGTCGTACGTTGGCATCACGGGACTCGTGCGTCGCCTTGCATTCGACCGCGTGCTGCCCAATTTCCTAACGATCACCAACAAGTGGCGCGGAACGAACCACTACATCATCCTCATGTTCTTCGCGCTCCAGTCGAGTCTCGTGATCATCCTCAACGCCGACGCGAGTGTGCTCGCTGGCGTCTTCACGTTTGCGTTCCTGGGCGTCATGTCGCTCTTCGCCTTTGGCTGTATGCTCCTGAAGCTCAAGCGTCAGGAGATCCCTCGCGACGTCCATGCGCCGTGGTGGAGCTGCATCTTCGGACTGATCATGGTGCTACTTGGTCTACTAGGAAATCTCTTGGGCGATCCGACCATCTTCACGTACTTTGCGTTGTACTTCATCGTCTTCGCGAGCATCATGTTCCTCATGCTCGAGCGCGTTTTCATGCTGCGCATCGTGCTGTACATCATGCAGCGTCTGTGTCCATCGCGCAACCGCGGAGGCAAGAAGAAGCATCACACGGGTGCCATCGGCGGACGCACGATCGCCACGGTGCTCCAGAACATCCACTTGCCGCCGATCGTATTCTTCGTCAAGACGCCCGACCTCGCAGTGTTAAACAAAGCCATCCTGTACGTGCGTCAGAACGAGCAGACCCACAATTTGCGGATCGTGCACGTGTACGAAGAGATCCCGTTCCTCAACGAGCCGCTCTCGGACGAGCAGCTACGCCGCCGTGAGCAGCAGGAGATCATGCTCCACGATCTCCAGGACATGGTCGGCGTCTTCGACCTCATGTACCCCAAGCTCAAGGTCGACTTCATCGCGGCGGGCGTCCCAGGGGGCACTTTCGACCCGGCGATCGTCGAGTGGCTCTCGCAGGAGCTCAACGTGCCGCCCAACATGATGTTCATCCGCCAGCCAGGCAACACACACATCCACGAGGTCTCTAAGCTCGGTGTGCGCGTCATCACCCGATAAACAACAGTCCAATAGACTCTCACACGTCACAGATATGTCTCATTCGTACTTAGTCGGAGCATGATCTCTGAGTCAGGAGCTCCCATCGCCCATTCGCGAATCGCGATTGTACCTTCCCCCGTAGGTTGGAAATGGAGATGACCAAGAGCATGGTGCGTGTGCCCCCACTAACCGCACAGTCGACATCTATTAGCACAACTAACGCTCTGTTAATGGACTGGTAGATCGCGGGCATCCGTCCGCGGTCGCTGTTCGCGTCGGCGGCTCCTGTGGTGCTCACGCTGGCGCTGCTGTACGCGTCCAACGGCCGCCGCGCGGTGATGCGCGTGGAGGCGCTGTGCGCTGTGGCCATCGCCGTGCTCGTGCAGATGCTAGCGAATCTCAACTCCATCTACTCGACCTTCCACCGGTCGTTCAACCCCATGCAGGCGTCCACGACCAACGCCAAGGACAACAAGATCGTCATCAAGTGAGTCTCCTCTCTCCTCTCCTGTTTGCCATGTTACTATGGGGCTGACACTGCATATCCCATGTCTTAGCTTGCTCTCACACAAGCTCGTGCGCATGTACTCGTGGCTTTTCTTCGTCTTCATCATGGTCTTGATCGGCCTGGCGCAGCTCACGGGCCGCGAGAAGAAGCTCTCCGTCGCTGGCTTCTTCGCGACGCTCGCCGTGCTGGCGTTCCTCTACTGTCGCCACCCCAAGCCCATCGATATCGTCGGCGTGCAGGAGCTGCTCTTCGGATTGGCGTTTGGCCCCATCACCATGGGCTCCACCGCCTACCTGGTCATCGGCTCCGTGCCGTTCGCCGTCATCCTCTACGCCACCGCCGTCATGTTCTTCACCATGGCCTTCCAGATTCTTCAGAGCACCACAGACGCGCCGTTCGCTCGTCGCCTGGGCGTCGAGTCGTCGTCACTGGCGTCGGCGCTGGGCTTCGACCGCGCCTTCCAGTGCTTCATCCTGTTCATCACGGCCGCCTATGGAATTCTGGCTATGAACATCCTGCTCCTCGGCCACTTGCCCAATCTCGTGCTGTTGTTCACGATGGGAAGCGTCCGTGACATCAGCGACGCGTTCCGAGAAGAGAAGCTCAAGGACCTGCCGGGCCGACTCGCCAAGCTCGGCGCCAAGCTCAGTGTTGGACTGCTGGTGTCGATTTACATTAGCAGTTTGTTCTGAACATGAAGACTCTCCACAACTGATGGCGGGTTCGTTTAAATAGCAGGAGTACACAAGTAGTATCAGGCTCATGACTACTCGTCCGTGGGCTCTTGGTTGTCTCTCCGCCCGACGAGCCGCGAGAAGAACGACCAGGCGACAGACGAGGACACGCGAGGCGTGGGCGGCGTCGTGGACGGATTGGATCCGTACGCGTGCGGGGGATGGAAGGCCGTCTTGGTGGACTCTCGACGCTTCATAAACGCCCTGAACGGACTGTTGGAAGACGAGGAGGACGGTGGAGGACCTGACGACGTGGATGGGTCTACGATCGTGCCGCGCTTGCCTCGACGCGAGGACTGCGTCACACTAGAGCGTTCTAGTGCCTGCTCCTCTTCGCTCTGCATGGCAGCAGCCACGCCACTGATGCGGTTGATGAGCCACGCGTGCCACCCAAGGAACTGCACGCCCTGCTGCAAGACCTCCTGGTACCATGTGTCGATGGTCGAGCGACTGGACGAGTCGAAGCAGCGCTCGTGGAGGTTGTTCTCGTGGATAATACTGAGTGCTGTCAGGTGGAAGTAGTGGTGGAGCTTCTGGTGCGTGGCCATGGACGAAGGTGTCGGCGGCACGCGCTGCTTGTCGCCTGCCGGAACGTATGGCGGTAGTTGGACGGACGAGTCCCTGCCCGCAAGAGAGCTGTGACTTCTAGAGGTATCTCGGTCCTGACTGAACCACTGCTCGTCTGCCATCGGGTCTTCATCGTCGAGATCCGTGCCGCTCTGGTTTCTATCTGTGCGAAGCGGCTTCAGGTCTTCATCTTCACTGTCGTCGTCGTCGTCGTCTTCATCCACGTCGTACACTGCGACTGGCAGATTCGCGACCTGCTCCATGATCGCACGCTCACGTTCCAGTCGGCCGCATCGCGACTCTGCTGTGAGCAACTGCTCTTCTTTCTCATGGAGCTCTTTCCACTGTGTGGTCGCGTTCTGGTGGAGGTCGTCAATCTCCGATCGTAGGCTCTTCATCAGCTCGTCCGCCTCGTCTACTTCCTTCTCCAGTCGTGCCTTCTCTGCACTCAGGCTCTCCACTTGCAGCTTCAGCCTCGTGTTGGCATCCTCCAATTTCTGTGCGTACAGCTTCTCACTCCAGGCCTCTTCGTCCGCTAGGTCGGCCTTCTCGCGCTTCTCCGACTCGGCCAGCGACTTCCATTTCTTCAGCGCTCGGATCACCGCTGTGTTCGACGCCTCGCTGGTCTGTAGCTCCGCGAGAGACGCCTCCAGCTCCGCGATGCGTTGCTGCTGACGCTGGAAGTTGGTCCGCGAGCCGTCTTGCTGGCACTCGCACCGCGTGGCGAGCGTCTCCAGCTCGCTGCTCAGCTGGTACTTGAGCTCCTCCTGGCGCTTGCTCTCGCTCTTCCAGCTATCCACTTCCTGCTGCGCTAGCTCGTGGCGGCGTCTGTACAAGTCCCTCTCGGCCGCGAGCTCCGCCGTCTCTGATTCGTGCTGAATCTTGAGCGACTCGATCTCCAGATGCAGCTCTTCGTTCGACTCGAGCAGACTCAGTCCGTACTCGGCCGCCTGACGCGTCTCCTACAACATCGAACGCCACACACCAAAACCAGTCAGTACGTGTAAGGAATCCATGTCCTCATTGTCGCTAGCAGCCCACTCACGCGCTCCTTCTTCTCCAGAAGCTGGCGCAGACGCTCGAGTCGCGCGCGGTCGTCCACCGCCACGAGGCTGATCGTGCCGTCGTCCCTGCATCCATAGCCACACAGTCGGCATCTCCTCTCCATACAAACTCTATCACAGCACAAGCAAGAATACTCACCCGACGACGAACTCTTCATCTTCGGGGTTGGACTCGAGGCTCTTGCGCGAGTACGCTCGTAAAAACGAGCGTCTCTCGACGTCGCTCACGCGCCCGGCCGCCGCGTCTTCCGGCTCGGCGCTGCTGGTGCTGCTTGTCGTGCTGCTCGTGCTGGCATGGCGCGTGTTCTCGCGGCGTCGCTCCATTAATCTCTGTCTCTCACGCGACGCGCGTTCCTTCGCGTCGTCCGCCTGGGATTATGTGCGACTTGCTCGTCACTTGGCTTGACCAAAGTGATGGGAGTAGAGACACTCGAGAGAGGTAATGTCACTAATATGCTACCCACCGGCTGTCGCTCTGTTATTTTTGGCGAACTTCTGGCGGGGATAGGGTTCTTGTATCAGCGTGGGGCAGAGACGGGAGTGAAATTTTGATGAATTTTCACAGGACCTCGTTTGAGTGCCTTCTGATTGATCTTGATGATCTGGGTTGATGGCTCCATCAAAACGGGTCGGGTTCTATTTTTGACACCGTTGGACCGACCCACGCCAACACCAACAAATTGCGCGGCAAGCAGCTTTTGCCGCCGGGGTGACTCAAATCGTCGGCGAAAAGCGAGGATTGTTGGTGACGCCGTTAACGCGACTTGCTTCCTCTGGTGACGCACAAATCCTGCAGCGAATCCAACTACTCAGCTCACAACAGCGCATAGTCACGATGTCGACGATCGATCTCGTTGGCGACAGTTCCAGCGAAGGCGACGACACAGCGTCGCCGCCGTCGCCACCACCAACGGTACGACAGTCTAAAATCGCGAGCCAAAACGCCAACATCCAGCTACAGCCGTTGGACGCACCAATATGTTGGTTGCTTTTTGCTAGTGTTGGCGAATTGGATCGGCGTTAGACTCTTGTATATCCAGTGTTGTTGGCGTTGGCGACTAACTTTTGTTGGCGTTTTTCTCGAACTTTCTGCAGCGGCCAACGCGTCCGAAACTCCGCACGCGCCGCGCGATCGCGTATCAAGAGGAAGAAGAAGACAACGCTACCGCGCACGACAGCGACGACATCGAGATGCCCATCACACTGCCGCCGCGTCCAGCGCCTGCGCCTGCGTCTACGCTGCGTACTCGTGCGACTCGCACGCGAATGGAAGCCAAGGAGGCGGCGGACGCCTCGTACGAAGAGGACGAGGAAGAGGAGGAAGAGGACGACGACATGGACGACTTTGTGGACGACGAAGAGGAAGAGGAGGAAGAGGAAGAAGAGGAGGTCGTCGGCCGCCGCCGTAGCAGCCGCACGCGCACGAGCGTCCGTCGTAAAGAGGCGGAGGAAGAAGACGACGACGACGAAGAAGCCGAGTTCAAGATGCAAGTGCAACGCGCCAAGCGGCAGTCGGTGGCCACAGCGCGACGCGCGTCCCGCACGACGTCCTCCACAGCGTCCACAGCGTCCAACAATGCGTCGTCTGCCAGTCGGAAGCGCAAGCGTCCGCAGAATGGCAACGCCAACGGCAAATCCAAGGGCAAGAGCAAGCCCAAGAGCAGCAGCAGCAGTATGCGAGGCCCACGCGTGCGAGGCAGCGATGAGGACGAGTACGTCAAGCACAACAGCGACAGCGTGGACAGCGAGAACGACGAGTGGCTCCTGAGCGAGGCCGAGACGCCGGACAAGGGCGACGAGTCGGACGAGATGGACGAGAACGCGTTCATCGTGGAGAAGATCCTGGCGCGCGAGACCCACACGCGCAAGGGATGGACGCGGCTGCGCGAGAACCGCACGACGCGCTTCCTGCAGAACGGATCCATCTTTATTGATGATAATGACGAGGAAGAAGAGGAACAGAAGAAGAAGAAGGACGGAGAAGAGCCAGAGACGACGAATGACGACGTTGTGGTGGTGGTGGACGGCCCGTCGCAGGAGCAAGAGCGCGAGGAAGAGCGGTTCCTGATCAAGTGGAAGAACCTGTCGTACATCCACGTGAGCTGGGAGACGGAGAAGAACCTGCTGGAGGTGGACCGCAACGTCAAGGGCAAGATCCAGCGCTTCCGCGAGAAGGAGCAGCTCGGTTTACTGGCTGATCGCATGCACAACGGCGACGAGTACTTCAATCCGGAGTTCCGCGACGTGGACCGCATCCTGGACATCCAGGACAAGCCTGGTGATAAATACACGCCAGTGGACGACGAGGAAGAGGAAGACGATGAGGATGACGAAGACGGAGGCGAGAAGAAGAAGAAGAAGAAGTTCAAGTACATGCTGATTAAGTGGAAGGCGCAGCCGTACGACGCGTTGACATGGGAGCGCGAGGACGACGTCCACGACGACGCAGCAGTGCAGGAGTACGAGAGACGGCTCGAGCGTACGGCGATGCGATACAAACGTATGGCCACGACCAAGCCGTCGAGAAGCAATAGCCGCAAGATGCCCAAGTTCCGTGGCTACTCAGCGACGAACCGCCCGCCGTTCAAAGAAGGACTGGAAAACATGGAGCTGCGTGACTACCAGCTCACGGGTGTCAACTGGATGCTGCTCAACTGGTACCAGCGTCGAAACTCGATGCTCGCAGACGAGATGGGCCTGGGCAAGACACTGCAGACAGTCACGTACGTCAACCACTTGGCCGTCGCCGAAGAGCTGCCAGGCCCATACTTGATCGTCGCACCGTTGTCGACTCTCGGCCACTGGCAACGCGAGTTCGCCAACTGGACGAACCTTAACGCCGTCGTGTACCACGGATCTGCAGACGCGCGAAAGATGATCCAAGAGTTCGAGTTCTTCCTTGCGGCGGACGAATACAAGCGCGTAGTGAACAAGGACTCATCGGGCAAGGGAGGTAAGCTACCGAAGCCCCAGGGTGGTATGTGCTACCGCTTCGACGTGCTGATTACGACGTTCGAGATGTGCAGCGCTCCGGATTTCGCCAAGCTGGCACGTGTCAAGTGGCAGTTGCTGGTCGTGGACGAAGCGCATCGACTCAAGAACCGCAACTCCAAGCTCACGCTCACGATCAAGAAGAACTTTGTGTACGAGAACATTCTGCTGCTGACGGGTACGCCTCTCCAGAACAACGTCGAAGAGCTCTGGACGCTGCTGCACATGCTGGACGAAGACCGGTTCGATTCGATGGATGACTTCATGCTAGACTACGGTGAGCTCAAGGATATGTCGCAAGTGGAGAAGCTCCACGGCGAGCTAAAGCCGTTCCTGCTGCGTCGTATGAAGGAAGACGTCGAGAAGTCGCTCGCGCCGAAGGAGGAGACGATCATCGAAGTCGAGCTGACGGTGCTGCAGAAGCAGTACTACCGCGCCATCTACGAGCAGAACACCGAGTTCTTGGCGCGTGGTATGAAACGGTCGCAGGCGCCAAGTCTGATGAACGTGCTGATGGAGCTGCGCAAGTGCTGCAACCACCCTTTCCTGATCCGAGGCATGGAGCTGCGTGAGATCGCGCGTCTCCGCGAGCAGAAAGACATCGCGAGGGAAGAAATCGAACGCCAGGCGGTCGAGTTGCTGGTCACTGCGTCGGGCAAGCTGATTTTGCTGGACAAGCTGCTGCCTCGGCTGAAGGAAAACGGTCATCGTGTGTTGATTTTCTCGCAGTTCAAGATCATGCTCGACATCTTGCAAGATTACCTGCGTCTGCGTGCGTACCGCTGCGAGCGAATCGACGGCAACATCACAGGAAACGACCGTCAAGCTGCCATCGACCGCTTCTGTGATCCTGCCAGCCAGTCGTTTATTATGCTGCTCAGCACGCGCGCTGGTGGTGTGGGTATCAACTTGACTGCAGCGGACACTGTGATCATCTACGACAGCGACTGGAACCCGCAGAATGATCTGCAGGCCCAAGCACGTTGCCACCGTATTGGACAGAAGAAGAGCGTGAAGATATACCGACTGCTGACTGCCAAGACATACGAGCTGCACATGTTCCACCAGGCGTCGATGAAGCTTGGTCTCGATCAGGCCGTGCTCGGATCGATCCGAGACCAACAGAATGGCGTGGAGGCGGTGGGTAAAACGAAGCGACCGAATGCCCAAATGTCCAAGGACGAGATCGAGAACCTGCTCAAGCACGGAGCGTACGAGATGTTCAAGGAGGACAAGGACGGTGAGGCAGAAGCTGCGAGCAAGCGCTTCAGTGAGGAGAGTATTGACCAGATTCTCAGTCGAAGTACCAAGATCATTCACGATCCCAAGGCCCAAGACGGAGGTGAAGGGGGCAGCGGCAAGAAGAGTCTCATGTCGTCGTTCTCCAAGGCGACGTTCGTGAGTTCCGACGACCCAGACGCGCAGGTGGCGCTGGATGATCCAGACTTTTGGACCAAGGTAGTCGGTCTGCAGGCACCAGAGAAGGTTGAGCCGTCGCCTTTAAAGAGACGTCGGTGCCGCGTCAAGACGTACTTGCAGGAGGACAGCGCCGACGAAAACGAGAAGCCGACGAAGAAGCGCGGTCCTGGACGCCCGAAGAAGGTGGACGAGCACGAGGAGTTCGTGATCTCGTCGTCTTCCGACGATGACGACGACGACGACGACAACGACTCTGTTGGCACCGACGACTTGGACGACTTCGAGCCGGGCGACAAAAAGAGCAAGAAGCAAAAGAAGTCGTCACAAAGCAAGACAAGCTCCCTCCCGCTCTACGTCTACCAAGACCGGGTTGGTGAGCTGCTCACAAGCTTCGGCTACGGTCGGTGGGAAGAGATGGTCACCAACTTCCCGCACCTGCACAAGTATCCACGCGAAGAGCTCGTGACGTTCACGCGCGAGTACATCGCCAGTTTGATCCGCGTCGCGGCGACGTCTTTTCTCCTGGGGAAGCAGATGCCGCAGCCGCCGCCGTCACAACCACAACTATCGATGCCATCGCAGCCGCCAGCAGCGCGCGTCCCTCCTACCCGAGAGGAGCTCGCCGACTGGATCGACGGATTCGCGCACAAATTCCGGATCGTGGAGGCTTTGCTGTCGGATCTGTCACTTCCAGTCTTCAGTCGAATCCCCATTACGTCTGTGGGTCTCCCTCGCAAGGCGTCGAGTATGAAGGCCGAGCGTGATGCGGTGGCAAAGCTGCAGCAAATCGACCGCATGTACCAGCTTCAGGTGTTTGTACGCTCGCAAGTCGGGCCAATTGAGCCGATGATGGAGCTTCTGCGCCGATTCCCTAAGGACCAGCCGTGGAACAGGATCCAGGATATGATCCTTGCCTGCGAGGTGCCGCCGCCTCTGCCTGAGAAGGAACGCGCGACAGTGAGAGAGGTGGACGTGAAACCAATCGAGGAGCGTCCAACACCGCAAGCTGAGACTGCGGCATCCACTGAAGGTGGAAGCGACGTGACTAGCGGTGAGAAGCAATCGGATGATCAGGACGCTGCCACCGAGGCCAAGACTGAGACAGACCCCACTGAGGTGAAGACTGAGGAGGCCAAGACCGAAACGGAGCCCACTGGGGCGAAGACTGAGGAGGCTAAGGCCGAAACAGAGCCGATCGAGGCGACGTCGGAGGAGACCGGCGCTGACACAAAGGGTGAGAATCTGGTGGAAGGTGGAAAGCCGAGTGGTTGGCTGATTCGTGTGGTTTCTCGTATATTTGGCTCTGGTACAGCTGAAGACACGAAGCCATCAGACAAGGTGGCGGAAGAAGCGGACAAGTCGGATGTCAAGGAGAATGGCGGCGCTGTTGTGGAGCCTGCCATCATTGCGTCCGAGGCAGCAGCAAGCACCTCCGAGGCTGAGACGACGAAGCCTGGGGAGCAGGAGGAGAAGGCGGAGGAAGAGACGAAGAAGGCGGAGGAGGAGTCGAAGAAGCCCGAAGAGGAAACGAAGAAGCAGGAAGAGGATACCAAGTCTGTCACACCCGACGTTCCAACACCACAAGCTAGCACACAGAAGCCACCAGCGCCATCAGTTAAGCCAGTGTTCACAGACGCGCAGCTGAAGGCGACGATTATGCGTCTGCAAGCTCTTCCTGACATAGGCTCGGCGCTGTCGGTGTGTCCGTGGTGGGTGTCCATCATCGACGACATGCTGTTGCTGCTGCACGTCTACAAACACGGCTGGTTGAAGGTGCGCGCGCTTCCAGCGAGCCTGATCAACGACGATCTGCTGTTTGGCAGTCGCGCCGCTGCGTACGAGCACATCTCGTGGCCTACGGTGTTCATCCTCAACAAACGCGTACGAACGCTGCTGTCGACGTGGACAAGCTTCCGTCGCCTCTCAGCTCAAGCCAACGCCGTGCTCCTTCGACGTCGCAAGAATAACCCTCAGCCGTCGACGGCTCCCGTACTGGCTGGACGCGTGCTGGCTCCACCGACACTGCCACCGAGTATGGGTATGAGTGTGGCGCATCAGCTTCAAACCGCTCAGCTCAATCCCGCTCTGCTCCAACCCGCTCGGTTCAACCCCATGCAGCTCACTTCCACGCCGCTCAATCCGGAGCCTCAAGCCAATCCCCCTCAGTCGACTTCCGGTGCCTACGTGTCGGAACCGACACAGGATCTGGCCAAGCGCGGACGGTTTGCGAAGCTCGTGTACTCGTTCGGCGTCCCCAACACGCGCATGTGCACGACCGACGTGAGTCGACGCGAGAAGTGGCGCTACTTCATCATCGATCCGCTGCTGAATATTGGCGGCTACCCACTGAGCGAGCTGCAAGCCGAAATCGAGGATCTCGAGCGCTTCTGTCGCCTGCGGGTCTCCTACTCGGGCGATCCGTCCCGCGCGCCGCTGCCGCCGATGCCAGAGCCGCGCGTGCGATCCATCTTGGGCTCGCGACGTGGCGACTGGAGCATGATCAACCACACCAAGTGCCGTCGCTTGATCCAGCGCATGGATTTGTTCCACATCCTGCGGTCGGAGCTACTGTGCCTGCCGACCAAGACGCTCGTGGCGATCGTGAACCAAGTGCTGGACGAGAAGAACGAGGCCGACAAGACAGAGGCCAGCCAGTACCCGGCGTGGTGGGAGTGTCCGCGCCACGACATGTTCCTACTGCAGGGCGTCGAGTGCCACGGGCTGGACGACCACCTGAGGGAAGTGTGGAAGCTCCGGTCGTTTGCGGAGGCGAACC
Organism: Pythium dissotocum; assembly: GCA_023336355.1. Lineage (NCBI taxonomy): Eukaryota > Oomycota > Peronosporomycetes > Pythiales > Pythiaceae > Pythium > Pythium dissotocum. The sequence goes on along the minus strand of JAADWY010000321.1, from coordinate 8,004 downwards.
CGTCGGGCCCGTTCCCATCGGGCACGTGGGTCGAGAACCACGTGCAGGCCATCGCCACTCGCGCCCGCAAACTGATCAACGTGCTGAGAGAGAACAGACGCCAGCGAGAGGAAGCCAAGGCCGAACGCCAGCGGCTCAGCCAGCTCAACCAGCAGCAGCAGTTCACTCAGCAGCACCAACAGCAGCATCTTCAGCAACACCACCACCAACAGCAGCAGCAGCAGCTTCTCAGTCAGCAGCTCGAGCAGCGACGGCAGCGGATCGAGATGCAACTGGAGCAGCGTCAAACGCAATACCTGCGTGAACAACAGCGAGAGGCCCAACTGCTGCGACAGCAACAACTCGTGCGGCGTCAGCTCCAGCAGGAGCAGCCTTCAGTGTCGGAGGCGCGTCAGCGGATCCGTGACATCCAGGGCATGCGCTCGGAGGACTCGCACTACTCACATGATGCGAGAATCCGCATGATCAACGACACGCGGGAGATGTCTGCGCTTGCGGCGAAGCAGGCAGCGGCAAAGGAAGAAGCGGACGTCGTGGAGGTGCTGGACGAAGAGGCTGATGAGAAGACTGCTGAGGAGGAGGCGAAGGAGACGGCGGCCAGGCAGCTCAAGGAGGCCGAGATCCAGACATCCGCGCGAGAAATGCTCGACTCGCTGAAAGAAATCCGACAGATGAAGGACGAGGACCCGTACTACTCGGCACGCGTCGGCGCTCTTTGGGTTGAGCAGCGCAAGCGCGAATTCGAGGAAACTCAAGCCAAGAAGGCGGCGGAAGAGAAGGCTAAGGCAGAAACGGAGACGAAGAAGGACGAATCGGAGGAGGAGGAGAAGTCCCAAGACGCAGGTGATGACGCTGAGATGGAGGACGAGATCAAGGGCGAGGTCCCCGACCAGAGCACGCCGTCTTCGCAGCCCAACGCCAAGCAGCCAGCGACGCCCAAGCCTGTGGACACGGAGCACATCTCTCCACAGAAGACGGTCCAGCCAACGACGTCCGCAAGTGACCAAGATGAGGATGCCGACGCTGATGCAGTGGTGATGACGACCCCAGCCAAGGTCTGTGCCACCTCAGCAGCATCAGCAGCAGCTGCAGACGACTCGCCCAGCGACTCCGTGAGCTCGTCGGGCCAGAAGCGCAAGCGCGTGCCGCGTGCGTGGGAAGTGATCGTGATCGACGACTCGGACGACGATGAGGAGGAGGCCGAGCCAGTGGTCAAGCGCACGACACGCAGTCGACGTCGGCGTCGGGGCGACTCACTCGCCGACGGCCTGTGAGCCGTCTGGCCCAAGACGGTCTCTGGTAGTACGAAGTCGTAGTTGACGTTTAAGGCAAAATGGAAGTTGTATTTGAGAAATAAGCAGTCAAAGTCGAGTCGTGTCTACTACAGTACGCTAGTGCATGTGATGGATCTACATGACCGAGCAGCGCGACGCGAGGCCTGCGGCTCCTCCCTGCGGCGCGGCTCCTGGCTGCTGGATGGCCGTCATACTCGCCGCAAACGCGCGCAGCTTGGCGTAGAGCGGCGGCACGAAGCCCGGGCAGCGCGGGTGCGAGGTCACGCCGAGGATGCTGGCGTCCAGCGTGCGGAAGGCGTCCTGCAGCGGCGGCGAGATCATGTAGCGCACGCGGAGCTGCTGCCAGAAGAGCATGACCAGCAAAAAGTTGCGCGCGGGCGTGAGCAGCTCCACGATGAGCGAGATGCCGATGGCGATCTCGACGTTGGCCGCCACCTGCGGCACGCGCAGGTTGAGTCGCGCCCACTTGGAGGCCGTGGACAGCGATGGGAACGACGGCTCGCTGAGGATCGCGGCGGTCAGCGGCAGCAGCGCCTTGGTCGTGGCCGTCTGCACGAGCGGCGACGAGTCGAGCTTGAGCACCTGCAGCAGACTGGCGAGGTACGCGACGAAGTGAACCATCTCCACGAGCAGCACGGGCACCATAGCGAGTCCGTAGGGCGCCGAGACGAAGAACACGAGGCAGTAGAAGAACGACTGCACGGTCGAGTCGAGCACGAGTCGCTGGCCGTAGGCGGCGTTCCACTGCGGGCGGCCGTGGGCGAAGAGCAGGTAGCTGCCGTAGTTGAACAGTGCGACCTTGAAGAACGTGCTGAACGCAAACGCCGCCGGCAGCAGCACCGGCAGCCAGTAGAACACGAAGCACAGCACGAGCACGCAGCGCAGCCAAAACTGCAGCGCCTGGAACATGGCCGTCTTGTCACCGGCTACGAACTGGCGCAGCGTCTTGTTGCCCACGGTAGGCACCGACGCCGCCGCATTCGCCGCGCGCGCCGTCGGGTACGCAGCAGAGGCACCGGCCGCTGGCGCGTTCATGCGGAGCTGCACGGACTGCAGGCCTTCGCGCAGCGCGGCGTTGGTGGCGTCGTGCTTGAGCCCGTCCGAGTACGCGCGGAAGGCGTCCGGGAAGCGGCCCAGCGCGTACAGCGCCGCGCCCTTGCGGCTGTAGCCCTTGGCCCAGTCGCGCTTGAGCGCCACGCACTTGTCGGCGTCGGCCAATGCGCTGGTGGCGTCGCCCAGCTTGAGATGCGCGGCCGAGCGGTTGGAAAAGTACACATGCGGCTGGCCGCTCGCGCCGATCGAGTCGCCGGCGGCGACGGCGCGGTCGTGGAGCGCGATGGCCTCGGAGAAGGCGGCGACGGCCTCGCGGAAGTTGCCCGCCGTGAACGAGCGGTTGCCGCGGTCCTTGGCTTGCTCGGCAGCCATGGTTACGAGGGCGTGGGGGTTCGAGAAGATGGATTCGATGTGGCCTGTCCCGAGTGGAGGGAATGACTGTGTGGGACTCGAAATGACGCGGCCGATGGAAACGAAGGGGTACTGGACTTGCTCGTACTCAGCAACCGGTGAGATACCGGTATTCAAGTTCTAGTTTGCTCTTCGTTTTTTTCGAGATGAATCAAACGTTGGATTGGAAAGATCAATGATGAAGGGTTTAACTTCAATGTGTTGCTATATCAGTACATAGCGCATCCCGTCGCTATTGCGTTCCTCAAAGTCGATGCGGTAGAGTGACTGCGCGACGCTGGTCCTCGTGCGATGCAGAGCGGGATACGCGTACTGACCTGTGGACGGCATGCTCGTGAGTGACGCTTGGCGCGTGTACCACGTCGACGCCTCAGTCCGGGACTCCCATTGTCGACTAGGGCTTGGAAGCGTCTCGCCAGTCGCGTGAGCTGCTCGCGTGGCGTTCGTCGCTGTGGATGTGGGTGTGGGCTGACCAAGCGCAACTAAGCGGACCACTTGGCTGTACTCGATGGCCGTGCCGTTGAGGTTGAACAGCAACTTGGCCACGCTGTTGAAGCGGAAGTAGGACAGATCGAAGCCGAAGTGCTTGAGCACGAGCCGCACGTCGTCGACTTCCAGCAGGCCCATCTTGGTGCGGTCTTGCTGCTCAAATGCCTGCTGCAGATCCGTCAGCGTCTGGCTGTTGCTGGCCAAGTGCGTGTGGATGGTGCGTACGAACTCGGCGCGTAGTTGGATGGTCTCGGTGAAGTGGTCGATGACGTCGCCCAGCGCCTTGTCATCGACGCGCACGATAGACGACACCAGTGTGAAGTTGCGCATCATGACTGGCTGGAACACGCACATGTTGATCACCAGCGGCAGCGGCACGAGGATGCAGCCAACGTACCCAGCACGCTTGTAGACCTGGTGCATGCGGTACAGCACACACTGGCAGAACAGCGCGAAGTAGAACGCGTTCAGCATGAGCGACAAGATCACGACAAAGTGCCACAAGCGTCGCGAGAAGAACGGCAGTGGGATCGGCTCCGCGCCTCGGTCCTGGAGAGGCAGCCCTTGCTCCAATCGGTCTTCTGGAGCCATCTTTCGTGAGCTTTGGGTCATGAAGCTCGACGCACTCTTCTTGAGGAACGACCGGATCCGGTGCTGGTTCTTACTATGCTCCTGCTCGCGTACTAGCTCCATGCGTGCGATGGCGTCGGCCGCGTGCTCGTGCTCGTAGTTGGCAGTCTTCTCCTCCTGCAGGGCTATGGCCTTGAGGTACTCGTAGCGTTCGTTTCGTTTCTTGGGTGGGATGTTGCCGACTGCAAAGCGAACCAGTTTGTTCAAAGCCCACGTAAAATACGCGGTGATGAGCATGTGGATAACCACAGACAACCACGAGAACACTGTGAACGCCGTCACAATGGAGTAGTGCTCGTCACCGACGTCCACGTGCTTCTTGAGCATGTACGAGAAGGCCTCCAACGCCCACGTGACCAACAACAAGATCATCCATGTGAGCACCTTGACCTCGATCATGTGTGAGATCTGGTTGTCCTGGGCCTGGCGCATGTACTTGGAGTACGGAAAGACCTCCGGAAGTCCATAGGTCTGCAGGAAATAGTGCCGCAGCACGCGCGTGCGGGCCACTTCCCCTATATCTCCAGGCTTGAGCGTCTTCTTGGAGCGGCGTCGCGACCAGTAGCACGCAAACCGCGCGGCGACGCGTGAGGCCCACGACGGATGCGGGTGCGTCTCGATGTGCTCGATGAGATGCGGCGTGCTGATGAGCTCGGCCTTGTCGACCTGGATGTTCTTGCGTCGTAGTCGTAGGAAAATGACGGCGGCCTGGACCACGAGTCCTAATGCCATGATGAAGATGGTGAGGTCGGCGGCCTGGAACGCGATGAGCGTGGGTCCGTAGGCGTCCGTGTCGGGCAGCTCCTTGAGGATCTTGACGCCGAAGCCGATGAGCCCGAGGATCATGAGCTCGCCGAACATCTTGGTCATCATCTCGTGGTATTTGGGGAACTTCTTGAGGTGGTGCGCGAGCTTGTGGATGAAGAACTCGAGCACGACGACCCAGAATACGAGCACCGAGATCATGGCCAGCACGCGCCACACTTCGACGTTGTCGCCCACGCGGAACAGCGAGCCGCTCGTGTCGCCGCCGCCCGCCATGGTCTTGTGTGTTGGATTAGGAGGATTAAGAGCTACTTGGAAAGTGAGCTCTTCATTTTGTTGGCGATTTTTTAGACGCGTTGGCGTTGGCTTTTGTTGGCTTTTGTTGGTTTGTCGGTGTCGGCTGCATCAAGTGATGATGGTTCCTCGTGACGTTTCAACACCTGCTGACATAGACGGCGTAATTAGCGTCTATGTCTGTTCTATCAGTACATTGACGCAATAGAGACTCTGGTTCTGCTAGAATATACTGATACTGATGTCGATACTGAAGCGACCAGACTGACGACATGCCTTTCCCACCGCATAATCTCGAGATTGCATCGCCGACGTGTGGATACAAACACGAGTGTAATCCTCTGATACTCCACCGCTTTGTGGATCATCCGCGCGCTGATGAAGGCTGTGTCCCATCAAAGCCACCCGACTCAGGACACCTCACTGTCTTGTGTCCTGAGGACATCGGTGTCACAGGATCCAATCCTAGAGAGCGCCATCCGCACGAAAGATCGCAAAACAGACTCGTCGGACGGTCTAACTGAGGTTCCGTCTTGAGGCAGTTCCAACAGAACTGCCTCAGATTTCCGCTCCCAAGCGGAGTTCCAACCTGCACTCCAAGCTGATCCAGCGCAGAAAAAAAGTGTTCCAGAGAGAAAGTGTTTTGTAGTTCTAGTCAGATATAAATCGATGGTGGAAGGTGTTCTGTAGCTCCTGGGTGAGTGAGTAGATGGCTACATGCGCAAGTACTGCAAGTCGCGGGGCGACGCCGCCTCCTGCGTACCGAGCGCACTGGCGGTCGAGTCGAAGCGGTACAGTGAGTTGGCGGCGCTGGACTTGGCTCGCACCAGCGTCTTGTTGCTGCGGGGCTTTGGAGTCATGACGGAGGTGTACGGCGCTAAGCCAGCGCTGTCGGGAAAGGCGGCACCCGACAGTGGAGGAGCTCCACTTAGCAACGTCGACGTCGCTAGCGAGCGCACGTCGTCGCAGCGTCCTAGCTCCAGCAGCCGCAGCACCTGCGCGTACTCGATGGCAATGCCGTTGAGGTCGAAGAGCAGCTTGGCGACGCTGTTGAAGCGGAAGTACGACAGCTTGAAGCCGAAGCGTTTGAGCACGAGCCGTACGTCTTCCGCATCCAAAAAGCCGGTCTTGTTGACGTCACGGCTCGTAAATTCGGCTTGCAGGTCGGCCAGCGTCTGGTTCGTGGACTCCAAGTACGTATGGACGGCTTCGACGAAGCCTGCACGAAGCTGGACGGTCTGGGTGAAGTGGTCGATGACATCGCCCAGAGCCGTGTCATCCACGCGGAAGATCGACGATACGAGGATGTAGTTGCGCAGGATACGAGGCTGCAGAACGAACATGTTGAGCAGCAGCGGCACGGGCAGGAAAAAGCAGCACGCCGGGCCGAACTTCTTGTAGATGGGACGCATTTGGTAGATCATGCACTGACAGAAGAGCGCGAGGTAGAACGCGTTGATCATGAGCGACGTCATGATCACAAAGTGCCAAGCCTTGCGTGAGAAGCAGCGCAGGCGGATCTGTTGGCGTTGCACCGGAACTGGCGACTGGTCCACCACCGCACCATCCTCCCTCACGACAGCAGTATTCTCCTCATGATTGGCGTCGACATGCTTCGAGGAGACCTTGCGGAAGAGCGACGAGATCAACTGGAAGCCCGTGTCGTGCTGGGTGAGATGCGATCGCTCGTGCTTGACCTTGTTCTTCCGTTCCTGCTTGCGAACGTGCTCCATGACTGCGATCGCATCACTCGCGACTTCGTGAGCGGTTGTCTGTGCCTCGTGGTCGGCGATCTCGTTCAGATACGTGTATCGGTTCACGTGGTGCGACTGCGCGTGCGTATCCACAGCAGCGATGAGTAGCTCGTCGATCGCCCACGTGAAGTACATTGAGATCAACGTGTGCAGCAGCACGGCCGCCCACGAGAAAATGAGAAAGGCCACGACAATCGGATAGTTCTCGCTTGGGTCCTGCGCGTAGGCACTGTCGAGGATACGCGTCACGCCTTCCATGGCCCAGCCGATGAGCAGCAGCATGATCCACGTGGAGATCTCGATCTCGATCATGTGCGAGATCTGGTTGTCCTGCGCCTGGCGCAAGTACTTGGAGAACGGGAACAGCTCGGGCAGTCCGTAGCTCTTGAGGAAAAAGTGCCGTAAGATCCGAAGCTTGGCGACTTCAGGGACATCGGCCTTGGTGATGCGGCGCTTGTTCTGCGGGCTCGCGTACGTGAACAGCGCCGAGAACTCGTGGAACCACGTGGGCATCTGCGAGCGCGCCATGAGATCCACGAGATGCTGCGAGCTGATGAGCTCGGCCTTGTCCACTTGGATGTTCTTACGGCGGATGCGCAGGAATACGATCGTGGACTGGACGATCAGCGCGATAGCGACGAGGAACACGGTGATGTCGGCGGCCTGGAACGCCAGCATCGTGGGCGAGTACATGTTGAGGCTGCCTACCTCCTTCACTAGCTTGATACCGAGGCCAATGAAGCCGAAGATCATGAGCTCAGCGTAAACCTTGTTCATCATGTCGTGGTACTTTGGGTACTTCTTGAGGTGGTGCTCCAGCGCGTGGAGCCCGCGCTCCACGACCACGATGAACGCCACGGTCGCGCTCATCATCTGCAGCAGCCGCCACAGCTCCACGTTGTCGCCGACGCGGAAGAGCGACGTGTCGCTGCCCGCCATTGCGCCGATCAGTTCACCAGGAGGATGCGAATGTGGATGTGAAGGGCGTTTTGTTGGCGTTTGTTGGTGTTTGTTGGTTTTGTTGGCGTGTGTCGTTTTGTTGGCGCGCCTTTTCCATCGCTACTGTCGTTGGGTTGTCCATTGAGTCAAGTCAAGGGATGCGTCCCTGCTCAGCCAGAAGCCAATTTTTTACGAGTGGTTCGAACCGAGAGCGAGTGGACGCCTTCCAAAATCTACATATGTGTTGACATAAGTAGGTGACATATGTGAACTTTTATGTCGAGTTTAATGCCCCGTATATGTCAAGTTTAATCTGGTACCCTTAAAAACCGCCACCAAAACCTACATATCCGCGGTTATTCTGCTGCCCAAAT
>JAADWY010000320.1:0-34016 GCA_023336355.1 Pythium dissotocum | reverse complement strand
TGCTGTGAATTGGATGCGGATGAGCATTCCAAATTACACCACGATCGTCGCGCCGCTGATGGCGCTGTTGGAAGTCGCGGCCAACGACTGTGGCTCACGGATGAAGAAGAAGCTCGCGCGTGTCGAGTTGTGGCGTGGACTTTGGGAGTCCAAGCACCAGGAAGTCTATGGACGTATCAAGGCTGCGCTGTCCACGATCTCGCCGCTGGCTCATCCAGACGCGAAAGCGATCGTCTGTGTGTTCACCGACGCCAGCCAGGACCACTGGGGCGCCGCCGTGACGCAGATCAAGCCAGGACAAGATCTCTCCGTGATTACTAAGGTCGAGCATGCGCCGCTGGCGTTCCTCAGTGGGTCTTTTGTTGACTCAGCCAGCCGCTGGCCAATCGTGGAAAGAGAAGCGTTCGCCATCGTGGAGACCTGCAAGCGCCTCGAGAATATGCTGTTGCGTGAAGGCGGGTTTCGACTGTACACAGACCACAGAAACTTGGTGTACATATTCGATCCCCACGCGACAGACGCAAACATGGCCAGGTACCAAGCGGACAAGCTCCAGAGGTGGAGTATGACGATGATGATGTTCAGATATTCGATCTGGCACATCTCCGGCGAGAACAACGCCTGGGGCGACCTGCTATCGAGGTGGGGAGCCCAGGAGGAACGTGGACCGGTGACTCGAGTCGGTGTGCTGGCTGTTGTTGACGCTGTGTCTCCACTGCAAACACCGAACTTCCAGTGGCCGACGATGGAGGAAGTGTTGGTAGTGCAGCAAGCCAGCTTGAAGGCGAGTGATCCAACTGGGCCGTTGCCGGATGTCATTTGGAACGAGGACAAGCAGGCGTACGTGAACAACAAAGGGCAAATCTGGGTGCCAAATGACGCCACTGACTTGCAACAACGCCTCATGGTCGTCGCTCACGCTGGTGCTGCGGGACATCGTGGCCAAGCCGTGACATTGACGAACGTCCGAGATGTGTTCACGTAACCCAGTGTGGCTCAAGATGTCAATGCCTTCGTAAACGGGTGCTTGCATTGCATGATTGTGCGCGGCGAGAAGATCCCGCATCCATTCGGAGAGGCATTGCACGCAACCAAGCCAAACGAAGTGATCCATTTCGATTTCCTCTCTATGCCGCTCGGCAACGACGTCTCCAAGTACGTGCTCGTACTCAAGGATGACATGAGCGGGTGTGAGGCCGCTGACTCCGATGAAGTGCTGCACGGTCTCCTCGACTGGTTCAAGCGATTTGGTATTGTGAACCAGTGGGTCACTGACCGTGGCAGCCGCTTTAAGAACGTGGTGATTGAAGACCTGCGTCGAATTCTGGGCAGCCAGCATCATTTCGTGACCGCGTACTGTCCGTGGGCGAACGGAACAGTCGAGGTGATCAACAACATGCTGCTTCGAGTCGTGAAGGCGCTGATGAGTGAACTGAAGCTGAAGCCGAGCGAATGGCCGTCGGCACTGCCTGTAGTTCAACCTGCGCTGAACGCCTCTCCATCTAATCGACTGGGTGGTGCTGCGCCGCTCACAGCCTTCCCAGCCCCTACTCCGCTGGGCGCACTGCTTCATCCGGTGACCAAGACTAATGTGACGGTCGAGTGGGTGCGACAGGAGTACGAGAAGAACCTGCGTGAGGCGAGTGAGGCTTTGGATGGTATGCACAAGACCATCACAGCCGAGGCAGAGAAGAAGCGCAAGCAAGCTCGTGCCCGTCACGGTGAGAAGACGATCGTCACGATGCCAGAGTTCGAGGTCGGCGACTTCGTGCTGGTCGGCCAGGTGCTTTCGCACGCCAACAAGCTTGCTCTGCGCTGGCGTGGACCGCGCCGCATCGTCAAAGTGGTGTACGATCGCATATTTGAGGTGGAGAACCTGGTGCCGCCGTACGAGACGACCACGCATCATGCTTCGCGACTCCAGTGGTACACCACGCCAATGCATCCAGGAGAAGCTCTGCTGTACCCAAGAGAAGCTCCGTGTACTTCTGTATGGAGTGTCTGTACGAGAAGCAGCCAGTGAGGCCAGGCCATACACAGACTAATACATGCTCAGTTGTCGTTTTACCTTCGAGTCGAGACGTCGATCTAAGGCCCCTGCTGTCTTTGGAAACAGGGGGACGCAGGACACTACTGAGCCCCGTCCGGTGGTGGATAAGAAGGAGCCAGGAGAAAGAAATCTCCACTGACCGCATCCGAGGAGAACTCATCCAGCTGTACTCCCAGTTGCCCTTCCATTTTTCTAGTGTACTTTGCCTACTATGGAAAAATGCTTGAAGTGGTCAGCTTGTCATGTTGTCGTGGTGTGGTCAGCGTAGCTAGCTGACCATTGGACAGTAGGCAGTGGCTACAGTAGCCGCTACTAGCCACTCGCGTGTCCGTTCAGCCGATGGGTTGAACCGACTTCCACTGACAGTTGCCGTGAACCCAGTCCGACTAGGACTGTCCTACGGTAGCATCTCGTAGCTTCTGGTAGGATCGAGAGAGATTGCAGTTCTGTAGCCTGCCATGCTTTCGACAGATTTTCCGAAGGCTGTCTATTTCTGTAAATTCGCTTTGCCAACTTTGCCCAAAAATCTAGAATTCCTCTCACATTCGATAAATGATACTTCTCCACCGCGGCAATGGACACTCAAGCACCATGAGCACTGCCAACGCCGATGGAGGACGCCATGCTGCTGCACGCAGTGAGGGCGCTTCCTCCTCACGTTCTCCAGTCACAGTGGCCCGCAGTGGCGCAGTGTGTGGCGAGGGCGACTTGCTTACCACAGCGGACGCCTGAGGAGACCAAGCGACGCTTTGGGGCACTCGCGATGCTCGCTTTTTCCAAGCCGCCAGTGAAGATATGCGCGTCGCCTCAGACCGTCCAACAACGCCAGGCAACTCCAGTGATCGCCAGTATCTCTAATGGACTGCCTCCATCAGCTGTGGCCGCTCAGCCAGTCCCAACGGCGTCTGCGGGGACGGTCTCAGATATAAAATGACTTCCGAAGCCGAGGCCAAACCAAAGTCGACGACAGCAGCGAAGGGGGCGGCCCCTGGAGCGGCTAAACGCAAGCGGAAACAAGACGCTGACGAGGGCCCGTTGAAATACTGCTCATTAGACGACGATGAGGCTCTTTTACGAGCCGTCGCGTTGGTCAAGCCGGGCTTGTCGAGACCCCAGTGGCAGCGTGTCGCCGATCGCGTCTCCGCCAAGACAATGAACAAAGTCTCACTTAAACGATGCCGATCGCGGTACCAATTCCTGGTGGGGATTCCGCGCGCGGTCGTTGTGGGGCGTTTTGGTGAGAGTGCCATGCTTGTGAAGCTGGTGCAGGACGGGCAGGCGGATTATGTGGCGAGAAAAGAGGATGCGAGTGCCGAGCTAGAGCCGCCTGAGGAGCAAGTCCAGCCATCGCTGCCGGCGGCGGCAACGAAGACCAAGCCTAAGCCTGCTAAAGCCCCGCGTTCTGTCGCGGCTTCCAAATCGACAGCCGCAAAACCACAGACGATACCACCACCGCCAAATCAAATGGACAATTCCGAGCCAAGAACTACGACTCCTACTGAGCTGCTACCAGTCCAACAGCCTGCACTATCTAGTGCCGTTACGGTGCCTGCAGTCAGTGCCTCGAGTGCGTATTCAGTCTTCGCCCATGGCTAGTGTCGGAGAGGTACCCGCGGTCAACTCTTCTCGTGCCTCCATGGTGGGGCCTTCAACTTTGTTAGATGCACAAGGATCGGCAGTGAACCACCAGCGAACATAGCAAACAGAGTCGTCACTACAACACCAGATTCGAGAACTCAAGGCGATAACTATGAATCTAGCAGCAAACTTCAAGCAAACGCAAGTCGAAAACATCAAATTGAAGCGTGACGTTGAGGTTCTTCAAGAAACCGTGCGTGGACTGAATGGGATCAAACATGAAGTGGCCAATCTTCGATCTCGTCTCGAAGGCTGCAAGCGTGAAGTAGAATGGATTAGAACTCATTCGCTGATGCAGTCTCTCCAAGCGCAAGAGTCCCAGAAAAAGGCGCTCGAACGCATCGCGATAAAAACGACCGAGGTAGAAAACTTTGTAGAGGCCGGGAAGCTACAGTTGAATGAGCTTCTCGCGGTCTGTAGTCCTCAGCGTCAAGCCCAGCTCCAGCGAGAAGTCGAGTCGCTGTCAAATTCACTCACAGAAGAAATCGGTCACATTCGAGCGGTGCAAAATGAAAACAGCAAGGCCATTCAAGCAGTCACAGAAGAAGTGAGTCGAGTTCAGAAGGCGGACAGTGACCTCTTCCACGCCTTCGTGGAAACGTTCACTGGAGACATCGTAGGCGTTCGAGAGTCACAGGAGAAGAACCGCGATGCCATCCAAGAATTGGTGGAAGCGCACCGTGAAAGTGAGGAGGCCACACGACTGCGTCAGGCAATCTTCGACGAGATGGTGGAGGCCGAAACACGAGGACGTGAAAAGCTGGAAAGGAATATCGAAAAGTGGAAGACGCAGTACAAAAGTGCCCAGGATTCAAGAGAAGAGTCTCTGTTGGAGTTTCAAGACGAGATCCACGAGAAGCTCCACAAGTTTCAGAATAAGTGGAAAAAGAGATCGCAGAGGCCCACGAGAATGCTGCCGAGTACGAAGATCGTGAGAGAAGGATTGAAGCCACGTACGAGTCGACTTTCCACGCCCACGAGGACAAACTTCTGCTGGTGGCTCGAAGTCAAGAGGAAACACGTCGTCATTCGCTGGATCAGTACGTCCAGATCACGTCCAGCTCGACGATCTTCGTGATACCATGACCAGCGCGATGGAAAAAGAACGACGCGATCGATCTCAAGACTTTAGGACACTGCTGCAGCATGTCCAGCAACTCGTTGCACTCGATTTGGAGGGGACTTGAGGCAAACGAACAACAGAAACTCGACCAGCAGATCACAGCTCTCACGACGGCGCGTGGGGCAACGGAGGTGACCAGTAAACGGCAGAAAAACGCTGGGAATCGGCAGAATGCGGTCCAGATTCTGGCTGATGCAGATCCACGTCCACTAGCTCCCGTTGCGGTTGTCGCTGCCGGTGAAAGTGATCCGCAGGCAACCGAATTCTTGAGGATTGTCGCCAAGACAGCTCAACACGAAGCCACTGTACAGCAGCAACAAGCCTTTGCCAGGCTCGCGGTCGTCGAGAAGAACGAACGAGAACGATTCGCCGTAGAGTTGCGGAAAGAGCGCGAAGCGTTTGAGAATACGATCAGTAGCAACATGGAGTCTTTCCAGGCGTCGCTCAAATTGGTGATTACGCGCATACGAGAGCACCAGGACATCCAGACAGCGGTGATTGCGAAGATCCAGCTCACGCAAGACGCACTCCAAGCGGAAATGAAACAACAGCGAGTGTTGCGCGAGGAATTTAAGTCCTCAATCCAATCGGATATCAAGCAACTCAAAGGCATCAAGGGATTGAGAGAAGCACACGAAGCATTGGCTGTATCCACGAAAACAGAGGCTGAGAGGATACAAGAGCGACTGGAAGCAAATGCCAAGACCATGGAAGATCTGGTGGTGAAGCGAGAGGAGACTGAGATAGCAGAACGAGCACGACAGGCAATCTTTTTCGAGATGGTGGAATTGGAGACGCTGAAGAGGAGGAACTGACTGCATTGGTCCAAAAACAACAAGAAAAGTGCAAACGCGAGCAAGCGGCAGGAGAGGAAACACTGCTGCGATTCCAGGACGAGGTGAACAAGCGAGAAGAGCTGGCTGCGTTGGTTCAGAAACAACAGGGAAAGTCTGAAGGTGATCGAGCGACACGAGAGGAGGCGCTGTGCGTCCAGGATGAGATTATGCAAGAGCTTCAGCAGTTGCAAGATCGATTCAGTGAAGAGGTGACGTCGTACGAAGACGTTCTCGATGCGATTCGGAACTAGCAGATTTCCAGTGGCGAGGCGTTTGAAAACAAGGTGACGACGATGGCCACTCCTGGCAATGACTTGAGATACTGCCCGTTGCTCCGTCGCGACGATGTGAGCCCGGTATCCAATGTATAGCGAGGACTAGCAAAGCAAGGAATGGTGCCGATGGCAAGCTAACCTGTGCACTACCGTGGCAATAAATCAAAGCATCCGTGTAATCGTGTAAGACCAGCCTTCCTTCCTCATTTTTACTCCTACGTTTGGTCCACATTTTGGTGGAAAAAGAATAAACAAACTGACCAGAAAACGCATCGAACGACCACTCTCCAGGCAGCGACGTCTAGCTTGTGGCCACTAGATGTTGGGTGAGATTCTAGCGATCGCAGTGAAGAACGTGTCGCTTTTGGCGACTGAACGAGATCTGGATGAAGACGCAGGCTTTGTGTGGCGGCTCGAGTCATTCCCGTGATCGCGATGATCTGCTCAAGTCGTTTTCGCATTTCTGAGGCCGTTGGTCGGATCTCTGGGTCTTGCTGTCATCCGTCGCGCACGAGAGAGCGGATCTTGCCAGTCGCAACTTTGTCTCCCGTGAGAACGATACGCTCCGGATCAAATGGACGTCTCTGCTGCTTTGAGACGGCGATCATGACGAACTGAGGCGTCTCTAAATACCACGGCTGCTCGCCCATGAGGACTTGTGACAACAACACAGTAAACGAGAACACGTCGCTCTTCTTCCACGCAGCATCACGGAAAGACATCTCTCCCTCGGTCACTTCCGGTGCGGCGTACGCTGGTGTGAGCCCCACTGTCGCCCCACTGTCGCCAATGGTCATGGGGGATTGACGAGTAGCCAAGGCCATGCTCTTGACTCCTGCGAGTCCAAAATCAGCGAGTTTGGCGGCTTGTAGTCGCTGGATAGCAGCACGTTCTGTGGTTTGATATCTCGGTGTGTGATTCCCAGAGCGTGAAGGTACTCAATCGACTTGATCACCTGAAGAAGTAGTTTCAGACGGTCCATCTCGCATAGCAGCGTCTCGCTGTCGTCATTGTGAATCGCCAAGGCCAAGTCCCCGCCATCCATGAGCTCCATGACGATCCCGTACGACTGGAGACCATTGGTATTGGTTAACACCACGTAGTTACGCACGCGGAGAACGTTCTCGTGTTGCGACGACCGCATCAAGGCCTTGAGCTCTTGCTTGAAGCGGGCCTTCGACGTTGCGCTGACCCCATCGACGACCTTAACCGCAACTGGAACGGTGCTGTCCAGTAATCCAACGTACACAATTCCAAAGGCGCCACTGCCAATGCGGTGCGCGTCGTCCACCACGAGCTCTAGTCTGGAAAGATCGTTAGCATCGCCTGTAGCGTCGAATTTGGACTCCGTCTGGAACTCACTGATCGTGATGGTCTTGTCTCCCGACGGATGTGATGACGATGGACTTTTCGATCCAAGATTCTTGCACTCTTCAACGAAGCGCAGCCACATCCAAACTTTCGAGATTCTTTCACCAGCGTGCTTGCGCTGGAACTCACTCCACATCGATGTACGACTTGCCGTACTCGAAGTTTGCGTCGCTGATTCCTTCGCTTGTCTCGCAGCGTCAGTAACTTCAACCGTGCTTGTAGTTTGTTCCTGCACAGGTGGAGTACCTTGAGACGACTGGTGGTTGGATGGCCACGATGGTGCATCTTGACGTGTCCACGCTGAAGCTGTAGATGGTTGGGACGCTTTCTTGCTCGCCTGGTACAGCGCTGACACTTCCTGGAGGCTGAGGCCGAGCCCAGCGTACGCCTGTTGGAATGAGTTCCACGTCGATGCGGGTGCGACCTGTGGTGGCGTAGCGTACGACGGCGCACGCGGCTCGGCGTACACGTACGGCGCATTGTATGACGGCTTGTAAACGTTGCCTGTGCTTTTGGCCACCTGGTACATGGCCGACATTTGCTGCCGTGAGAGACCTTGGCCGGCGTTGGCCCTTTGGAAGTCGTTCCACGCGTTACGGCCCATGGATGGTTCTTCACTCGCTTCTCTTCTTGGGTCTAGGAGACGTTTTCAACAATGAGAGGAGACGTTCAGGACCTCACACATTTACGAGCCCAGTGACGTGGCAGTGGGGTGTATAACTCGTGTCACAGAGGACGAGGACGGAGCAGCTGGTCGGTCGCCTTCGCTCATTGATGTTCGTCTGTTGGTCCAAGATTAACGCAATTGATTTAGTGTGAATCAGTGACGCCCATAGCTTTATGTTGATGCTCGAGAGCCTTCGTAACACTTCACAAGCACGAGCTCATCGTCCATCGATGCTCGACGATCATTGATTTGATGGAGATCTGCGACGTGTGAAAATCGATGGGATCATCTGACCATCACTCTCACTTGTACCACTCTACCTGGTACAGCTTTCGGTCTGGTTGGAAATCTCGAAAAGAGACCAATCCCACCAAAGGAACAACTGGCGAGAAGACAAGCATGAGCTCTCGGCGCTCGGTCACGCGAGCATCGGCGCCGCTGCAGGGCCGCGCGGCGCGTGCGTCGAGTCGCGACGTCAAGAAAGTGCAGAAGCCCGCTCCAGCGGCTTCCAAGCGACGTCAGGAAGTCGTGGTTCCGTTGAGAAAGGCATCAGTCACTGGCAAGAACAAACGCAAGCGTGGCAATGACGACGACGACGACGACAGTGATAATGACAACGATGACGATGAGGAAGAGGACAAGGCCCCGAAGGCCAAGGCTACGCGTGAAGACAGTGGAGCTACTGGTGCTACTGCTGGTAGGAAGACGAAGATCGACGCGAAGGAAGACGAGATTTTGATGCGCGCAGTGGTCGCCCAGGAGAAGAAGCTCACGGCCTTCAAGACCAAGAAGATGCCGGTGTGGGACGCTATCGCCAAGGCCTGTGGCAGTCGCTTCACGACTGGCCACACGGCGTTTGGTAAAGTGAAGTGGCTGCAGCGCGTGGTGCGGGACAAGCGCCACCCACAGTACGCGTCGCTCACGCCTGCGATGATCAAGCTACTGAAGCAGTACCTTCAGTTCATGGAGGCGCCGCAGAAGGAAGACAGGGCCGACGACGAGCATGTCACGCTCAAGGAAGTCGTGCGGGATGAAGACGAAGAGAGTTGCGATTCGGAGGAAGCCGAGGAGAGTCAGTCGAAGAAGCAGAGTCCCAAGATGCGTCGCGTCACGGAGGCCAACGTCGCGGAGGAAGAGGAGATGATGGCGGTCGTGCTCAAGCACGCGACACGGTTCGCGTCTGCGAGTGATAAAACCCCCGTGTGGGACTCGATCGCACGCGAGTCGAAAGGCCGGTTTGCCAACGGAGTCGCAGCTCATCACCACTATGAGCAGCTCATTCAATGGCTCAATCCGACACACTACAAGCACTCGGTGCTCACGCCGATCCTCCGCGTGCAGCTCAAGGAGCTCCAGGATTCTGGCTACGACAAGAAAGCCGGTGAGGCTGCGACTAGCACCCAGGACGCCGTGGCATCTACGGTCAAAACGAAACCGGGCAAGCCAGCAGCTACGTCAGTGAAGAATGCTACTGGGAAGGAGGACCGTGTACCACCCTCGCGCCTGCCGACTCCCTACGAAGACGACTGTCTGCTGTACGAGATCCTGCGCGTACGTCCGTTCGACCACAAGGGCGAGTCGAACCCGTACTGGGAAAAGATCCTGGCGTCTCTCCAGCAACATCTCGCTTCGCGCGACGCGTTCCCAGACCGCACAACGTGCCAGAAGCGCATGTCCAAGCTACTGAACGCCGTGCGTCGTCCGGACCACCCATCCTCTCCGACTGTGACGCCACTGCAACTTGAAGTGCTCACAGTTCTGCTCACGATCCTCGACCTCAAGTACCAGTGGGCGACTTTGATCAAGGAAAGGACGCCGTACTACCGCTCGATTCTGGATCAGCTCAACACACTGCAGGAGAAGATCAAGCCAAAGACACCAGGTCTCACTGCTTCCACTCTCCCTACCAAGCCGACACTCGTGCCTGCGAGTCGACCGGCGCTTGGTGAACTGCCAGAGCTGCCAGCTGAGCCAGAGGTTCCTCTGGTTGTTGCTATCCCACGTCAATTACAAGAAGCTCACGAAGAGATGAAGGACAGCGAGCCTACGCCTGAGCCTCCACCGTCTACGCTGTCTCTTCAGGCGTCTCAGCCTGTGGCCTCTCGTGATTTGCAGGCCAAGGTCCAGTCCCTGAGTCTCCAGGCGAGTCAGCTCGAGCGTGAACGCCGTGACCACGCCAAGGCCTTCGAGACGATGCTCCAGGTGCTGCAGTACGAGCGAGAGAAGTTCCAGCGAGAGAGCGAGGGCGTGCTTCGCAAGGTGGAGAAGCAGCGAGCCGACCGCAAGGAAGAGTTCAAGACCATGATCAACCTCGTGGCCCACGCAGCCGCCCAGTACAGAGCCTAGTGTAACTCACTAGACATTCTAATCTTTATGCATTCTGTCTCCAAATGATGGGCTCCCAATAATTATTGGGTGGTCCAATTTTTCAATATTTGTGCGACATGTGTGTTCTCTCTCGACCAAGATAGTGGTACGCTGTACCCACTACCTGGTACTCCCTGAAATATTTCCAAAAAACTTGCTTGAGCGTGATCCGTGGTGTGCAAAGCAAGCGGTGTCCCATCCCGACTGTCGACTTACGAACATGGACGCCAGCGCCAACGCCCCGCCGCGTGAGCCTGCGCGAGTCGACTCCCAACCCGCTCTTGCTGTCAGCGCTACGTCTGTAGCGTCGAATGCTGCGTCTGCCGCTGTGAACGTGGCAGCGGAACCCGCAATTCCGACTGCAAATGGTTCAGTCCTCGCAGTGAAAGCCAAGCGCAAACGTAGTGTAGACGAGGATGCTCATACGCCGTCGCAGGCGCCACAGCAGCCCACAGAAGAGGACGAGGAGACCGAGAGCGAGGTGGAGATGGAGTACGAGGCCCGGGATGAGCGTCCCAAGTCCCCAGAGGCTCCTAAGAGCCAAGCGGAGACTGTGGGATCCACGGTCGAACCAGCGTTAAACGACGAGAAAGGCGACGAGTCCGAGGAGGAAGAAGAAGAGGACGAAGAGTTCCCGCCAGCGCCGCCTTTGCTGTCTCCATCCGCGGCTTCTGTCGTGGTGGTTCCAGAGCCTACGACGGAGCAGAAGCCAGCTCAGGCTAGTCCACCCAAGGAGGCTAGTCCGCCTGTCCAGGCTAGCGGATACCGTCAGAATCTTGATGCTGTGGATGTCGAGAAGGACGAAAGTCTGCTGAGTGTGCTTGTATCGCGCAGGGGTCAGTTGTCGGACCCTGCGTTGTCGAAAAAGAACGTGTGGGACGCAGTGGCGAGGCACTTGGGAGGACGGTTCGTGGACGGCGACGCTGTGGAGGCTCGCGTGCGGTGGCTGCAGACTATGCTTCGCGTGCCCACGCATCGTGAATGGCCACGGCTGACCGAGCAGATCAAGACGATGCTTGCGCAGGTGAACGCGGCCATGGCGGCAGCTGAGACGGCCAAGCCTCCAGCTGAGACCGTGCCCGTAGCGGCTCCGGTAAGTGAGACCGACTCGCAGAACGGAGCGAACAAGCGAAGGAAGGTGGTGCTGGACGAGCAGACGTACCTGCGCATTGAGAGAGAGAAGCTGCTCAACAAGCAGCTCCAGCAGCAGCCTCCGCCGCCTCCTGCAGTGATGGCACCAGCGAGACCACCAGTGCAGCCGCAGCCTCGAACGGCTCTACAACCGACGGCGGGGATATCCTACGCACCGCCGGTTCCTGGTAGTACTGTCGGTGTGACTGCAGCTCAGTTGGACAAGACGCCGCTTCCTACGCTGCCCAAGCAGCACGTGAAGAGCGTGTTGAATGTCGCGCTGGAGGAGAAGATCATGGCCATCGTGCTCAAGCACGCGCCCAAGTTCCTCACGGCGGAACACCGCAACGACGTGTGGGAGGCGATTGCTCGAGACTCGCGAGGCCGCTACGAGAGCGGAGCCAGTGCCAAGAGCCACTACGTGTGGCTCACGCAGACCGTGTTGAACGACCCAAGCCACCGCGAGTACGTCAAGATCACGCCCAGGCTGCGGAATATGTGTGCCAAGGTCCAGTCGTTCGCCGCCAAGCGCACGAAGATCAGTCCGGCAAACAAGCTAAAGCCTCCAGTCCAAGCTGTTCCAGTCCTTGTAGTAAACCCGACTCCAGCTCCTTCGGTTATGCCTTCGGTGACGCCGACGACGATGCAGCCGAAGCCGATTGAGGCGAAGAAGATTCCCGCGGCGAAGCCGACAAAGTACGAGTCGACCTCGACAGTCTCGGCCGAGTTTGACGAGGTTCTGATGGAGCAGTTCCTTCTTAAGCGGCCGTTTGACTACGATCGGTATGCGAAGCCTGCAGTGTGGAAGGAGATCGCTGCGATCGTGCCGGATCCTCGCGTCGTGAGCGGTGTCTACGGACAGAAGCGAGTGTCGTGGCTCGCTGAAGTGTACAGGAACCCTGCGGACAAGGAGCACGCGAACCTCACGCCCAAGCTCCGTAAGCTGTTGCAAGACTACGCCGATCTGGTGGCGACTGGTGAGGCAGCCTCCAAGAGACTGCTGGGCCTTCCACGGAAGAGAGAGATCGTTTCCTTGATCAGCGCGGATCCTGCGGCAGCTCCATTGGGGATGACACCACTCACTGCGACGACACCACTCGCTGGAGCGGGTTACCCAACGACGCCAGTGAATGCGGTGCCCGGACAACCTGAGACGATCGCCACTCAACGGCCACGTCGCCAGAACACGAAGCGAGTCTTCGACGAGTACGTCACGATGGACGGATCAAGTGAAGAAGAAAAAGAGACCGGCGGTTTACCAGAGGAAGACCAAGATGACGACATGCCGATGGGCGATGGCGAGGTGACCGAGGCGACGCCGTACATTGATGAAGTGTTGATTCGAGAGATCCTGCGCGTGCGGCCGTTCCACAAGAAGCGAGGCGAAGGCATGACTCTGTGGGGCTCGGTGCAGTCGGCAGTGGCTCGCCAGATCGGCTCGACGCAGATCTTCCCGACGGCCGAGAGATGTTGGATGCACATGCGGAAGCTGCTGAGTGTGGTGCGTAACCCCAAGGGTGCTGCACGCGTGGCAGTGCCAAGCGGACAACTGGAGATGCTGCAGTTGCTGGACACGGTGATCAAGACCAAGTGGCCGCTCACAGCGCATCGCCTGAAGAACGAACACCACGCTTTGCTTCACAGGATCGATGCGATGCTGCAGCGACCGTTCTCGTCGACACCGACTCAAGAAGGCGACGAGACGCCAACGTCCAGACCCGAGGCGTTTGCTGAGGAAGACGAGATCACGCAGGAACTGTGGCGAGATGAGGCAGACGAAGACGAGGAGGACGAGGAGGAGGAGATGGATGATACGCCCGTTCAGCTTGCGCCGCAGCAGATCGACGCCATGCGTGTGCTAGGACCTGATATTCTGGAGGCTTTACAACCTGGGCTGGCAGCAGAAGCAATGTCGTCGCCAGTGGCGTCAGTGTCGAAGCCTGAGTCTGTGGAAGGGCCGACGAAGTCTCTGGAAGAGCAGCTCCAGTCGTGCGTTCGTCAGCTGGAAGTGCAGTCGAGTGCCATTAGCCAGGAGCGAGACCAGCACCGCGCGGAACTGCTGTCGCTCGTGGAGATGCTGAAGGAGGAGCGTGCGAGACACAAGCGTGAGACCGATGCCATGGTCGCGGTGATCAAGCAGGAGCGAGAGGACCGCAAGAGCGAGTTTGTGGCCATGATGAACCTCATCACGCGGTCCGTCTTGCCAGCCGAGCCGCCGTCGCACTAACTACATGATAGCGTTACGACCAACACAACAATACAAGTTCCATCAGTACAAACGAGGCCTTCTGGTGACTCCTTCAACCACGTGGGATCGGGTGGAATCTGCTTTGCCGATCCACGGTCCTGTTTCCCAATATACTCCGGCACGATCTGGACTGATCGACTGATTGATCGACTGGCTGGGGCGTCGTCGTGAGCTCGTCGATGTAGTCGTACCTTCTCAATTACGACAACAGCAGTCCATCCACAGGTCTCGTGGACAAGCCCACGCATCTATGGACGAGAATCATGCCATCCCAGTGGGACGGACGTGGGATTTCCACTGTGATACGCGTGTCTTTCCACGACTTCACTTGATCGACGAGGGACAAGTGAGACCGTGAGTCACGGCCTCAAATTTCCCGCTTCCCATCGGACGGAAGCTCCCGAGATCCTCCAGTGCCACTTGCCCAGTACAGTACAAAGCACTGGGCCAGTAGTACTGGAGGTCAGTTCTGCTGGACCAGTGGAGGCTCCACTGCGACCCGTCCTCTTGGGCCGCGTGCCGTGTCTCTCCCTCCACCAAGAGATCACTTCTCCAATCCCCTTCGCGTGCTCAAGACCCTCCCAGTCACAATGCAGCTCTTCCTCGTCGCCTCGCTCGCCGCGCTTGCCAGCTCCTTCGCCCAGGCCGACACCGTCTTCCACCCGCTCATCGTCGGAGGTGAGACCGTGCCGCCTGCCACCAAGACGTACATGGTCGGTCTCCGTGACACCAAGGACGGCATGAGCTACTGCGGCGGCGCATTGATCACCCCCAAGCATGTGCTCACGGCCGCGCACTGCGCCAAGAGCGCGTACAAGTTCGCGGCCGTGGGTACCCACTACCTCGAAGGCACGCAGGACGGCGAGCAGCTCAAGATCGCGAGCTTCAAGCTCCACCCGCAGTACAACCTGTCGACGCTTTCGTACGATCTCGCGGTGCTCACGCTGGCCTCGGCCTCCAAGTTCACGCCTGTGAGTCTGAGCGCCAGTGATTACACCCCGTTTATTGGCAAGACCGGCACGGCCATGGGCTGGGGCACACTCTCGGACGAGGCCGAGGCGTCGCCTGAGCTTTTGCGTGTGGACCTCAAGGTGCTCACGCAGAAGGACTGCCTCGGTGCCGGCCTCTTCCGCGAGCCGGACGCCACCATGTTCTGTGCCGGTGGCAAGTACTGGAAGGACACGTGCAGCGGCGACTCGGGCGGTCCGTTCGTGATCGAGGACAAGAAGAACCCAGCAGGCGACGTGGTCGTCGGCGTCGTGAGCTGGGGCGATATCGGAAGCTGTGGTACCAAGGGCAAGCCAGGCGTGTACGCGCAGGTCGCCAAGGGCGCCGACTTTATCAAGGCCGCGGCGCCGGGCGTCAAGTTTGTGTAAGTAGCATTAGGTGATAAAGAAGCCAAAATCAAAGCGGATTTCATCAAGGCTACTTGTTGGTGTTTGAGACGGTCTCACCTAGAAGCAGTTGCAGTTGGCCCATTGCTTGGCCAGTTGGCCGCCCGAGCGGTAGACCGGCAGCGCACACCAGCGTCTCGAGTCGTTGAGCGTCGTCGTGCGGTGGAATGTCGCGATGAGACCGCGGCCGTCCGCAACGTGCATAGCAAACTCAACTACCGCTCACCGTATCGGACGGGCAGAGCGTGTATGGCACGGATGGAGAAGCTGCTGAGTGTGGTGCGAGATGAGAGGAACCCGCAACGTCGGAAAGTGGACGGACACCAGTTTGGAGATCCTGAAAGTGATCGACATCCTGGACAAGCAGACACGAGCAACAGTGAACAGCGAACAACCCACGAGTTCCTCGTCACGTACTGAGATGGAGTCTGACGCGTCGACGCAGCCCGTAGTCGCTAGCCAAGTGTCGCTTCGCATACCCGTCCGGAAGGCGCCGCAACGTGGGAGTATCGCGTTCCTCCTTGCGTCGATTCCTATCCCGCCAACCAGTGACGACGATGCCGAAATGGAAGATCAATCAGAGGATGAGCTGCTGGACTTCGGCCCGCTCAGCCCAGCCCCGCCTTCGTCACGATCAGCCAACGAAGCCAACGAGGCACGACTACGTCCGATGAGTAACTGCTCAAGGAGGCTTCGTGACGAGACAACTCGAGGAAGTGAGATCATCGTGCTCAGTGACAGTGACAGCAGCAGCGATGAGCACACGTCCGACCGCAGGATGGACACTGCTACCGACGATCAGTCCGACCTCCAGAATTCTTCACTCCAATGATGGCATCTCACAGTATCTCCAGTGTTCGTGGTGAGAAACGTAAGGGTCGTGCAGATGAGAACCGTCGTCCAAGCAAGGCAGCCAAGACCAGCACTGTGAGGTCCCCGAGACGTCCGAGTGCCAGCGAGTCGAGTCAGTTGCAAGAGATGAGAGAAGAGATCGCGATGCTGCGTGCTCATATCACGGATCGTGAAGTAGCTCACGAAGTGGGGATCGCCACTCTGTGTACGATGCTCAGAGAAGAGCGACAAGCCTACCGAAGCAGCAGAACGCAGTTGGTGGACGCGTTTGAAAGCGAGAGGAGCGAGCGGCGAGACGACTTCATGCAGATGATGAGCGTCGTCACGAAGGCTGTGTTGCCGCCACTATCCACGGAGTCGTGCTCGTCCCAAGTCAATAGAGGACAGGGGACATGGAGGTGAGAGAGACCGTCGAGTGTGAGGAGTAGAGTTGAGTTGAGTTTATGCAGGGAGTACAAGGATGAACGGACCATTCGATCAATGCCGCATGTGGCCTTTCTTGTTGGATATGTGACGTGTGAGAATCGAAGAGCTCCGGAGACCATCACTCTGCATCAAGGGTTCAAAACCTGGTGGATCTCACACTCACACACAGAAAGAACGACGATAACTGAGACCGTGGTGACAATGGCCAGTGCCGGTACTAAAAAGCCTGCGTCGAAGGCCGCGACGCCGCCGTCGACGCCGACGCTGGACGTGGCGATGGCGGAGACGGCCATGGCGCTCGTGCTGCAGCACGCGCCGTCGTTTCCTGTGGAAGTGAGCGCGCGCGAGATGTGGAAACGCGTCGCCAGCGAGTCCCGCGGATTGTTCGGTCACGGCTCGAATGCGCAGAAGCACTGCATGGGCCTCGTGGAGGTCATGCGGTTTCGTGAGCACGTGCACCACGCGCAGCTCACGCCCAAGCTTCGGTTGATGCTGGCTCAGTTCATGACGCTGGAGGCCTGTGACACGATCCACGAAAGCGAGGACGACCGACGGAAACGGAAGGCGTGGGCGGAGCCAGTCATCCGCGAGCTCAAAATGGACTCTGAGTCAGTGAGGCTACGCATCGTGCCTGTGGAAGACATCAAGAGGCTTGTAGCACTGGTGTCGACGAAGCCGAAAGGATCGGCGAAGAAGAAGGCTACGAAGACAGTGGAGGAGAAGAGCTACGACAACGGCGACGGGATGATGGTTGTGGACGTTGTACACGATGAGGAGTTGATGCGACTGGTGCTGAAGAACCAGGCGACCCATGTGGACCCGGGTGGAGAGGCGACGAAGATCTGGAACAGCGTCGTGCGTGAGCTGAGACCGAGCGCGGGGATCAGGACTAGTGCCGCGGCGCGTGGCAGAGTGCGGGGGCTCGTGAGTGTGTACCAGGCGAAGATGCACCGCGAGTACGCGAAGCTCACGCCACGGCTTCGTGAGATGCTGGCCGTGTATGTCGGCACTATCAGACAACGGAAGACTGTGAAGAGCCAAGCCTCTTTGCCGTTGACAAGGACTGCGCCAGCAGTTGTGGACAACAACGCCAGCCGTGTACCACCACATCGGTCTCCATCTGAAGACGATGATACAGCGTTGCTACGTGAGATCGTGACCATCCGCCCATTCAATACGTTTGTTGCTGCAGAACAAAAGCTGTGGGATCGAGTGGCAGCCAGTCTTCACGAGAAACTGCCGTCGGGAGGACCGTTCCGGACAGGCAAAGAGTGTCAGGCCCGCATGGAGATGCTGCTGAGCGCTGTTCGAGACATCAAGAACCCCTACGTGCTCTATTTGCCGGCCAGCCAAGTGGAGATGCTGACGCTCATTGAGATTCTGGACAGAGTGAGGGCACGGACGGCTGCTGTGGATACGTACGCGTTGGATGCCAACGAAGAACACGCGGAATCAAGTCCAGATCGCGCTGTGAATCCGGATGAAGGTCCTTCAGTACCTCCAAGTCAAGAAGACGGTCTCTTGGCGTCATCCACACCGACCATAGTTCAGCCAAGTCAAGAAGGCGGACAAAACGATGATGTGGAGATGATCGAGATTGAAGTGAGTCCTCAAGACGAGGCAGCGTCGGCAGTCGAGGCAGCAATGGCCGAGGAGGTGGTCACAGCTGCACAGCTGATAGGATATGAGTCCGAGTCCGAGTCGGAGTTTTTGACAACCACACAGACAGACGAGGAGTCAGCACAACAAGTCGAGCAGTGGTCGCCACTATCGGTGCTTGCGGATCTGTTGTGGAACGTCACGACACCGTCCGCGTTTGACCTCCTGCGACTGCTACAGCGAGAAGCTGCTTCAGACACAGATGATGAGGACGAGGCTTCAGATGAAGAGGAAGCGTTGGCATCGGGAAGTCTCAGTGCAGATACCACAGAGACACCACCACTGTCTATTGGTGATGTGGACGAGGAAGCAAATGCAAACGACGGTGTCAGTGCGACGGAACAGCGAATGTCGTTGGTGACAACTCCGCGTGCAAGCTCAACAGCAAACCACGAGGTAGAAGAAGACGTTGTGATGGTGGTAAAACACTTTGACGACGGTGAAGTCTCAGAGGACGAGTTCGAGATCGAAACAGTCGACGAAACGAAGCTGCAGCCAGCCGCTAAATCGTGTAGCGAGCCAGAAGAAGCACCACCACAGCGGCCGTTCTCAAGTCTGACGGATTCTCTTTGGAATGTGACAACGCAGTCAGATTTCAAGCTTACGGGAGTGCCTAGACTAGCCGAGTCCGACACTGAGGTGGACGAAAGCGAGCCTGAGGCGGAGGCAGTGACACTACCCACCACAAGACCCACTCTTCAGGTGGATCAACCGCTGAAGCTCGGAGACTCGAAGGAACGAAGGCTACGCAAGTCTCAACAGAAAGACATGATGAAAAGGAGTCGTCAGGAGGATGCGAAGACCAAGAAGACGCGGAAGAGAAGGCGGCTTCAGCAGATCACAGTGGCTGAAAAGATTCGAAGGCAGGCTGCAAAGATCGTGAGGCAACTCAACGCAAGAAAAGACAAGAACGAAGAATCCCCAAGACGAACGAGTGATCTACACAACGAAGTGGCGACTCTACTGGCGCATATTCAAGCTCAGCAGACAGCTCATGAAGCCCAACTGCAGACGCTGAAGACGATCGTCCAACAAGACCGAGAACAGTATCGACAGAACCAAAGCAAGCTGCTGGAAATGATCACCGGCGAGAGTGACGAGCGACGGAAAGAGTTCATTGAGATGATGAATCTGGTGACGCGAACAGTGCTGCCACCACTGCCATCAGAATGAACGGCCTTTTTCTATTGAGGTTGGCCGTCGTGTATGTGCCCTGGCAGTATAGCAGCACTAGTGGTGAGCTAATACAGAGTAGTAGTGAGTTATTTCCGCAACTACCATTGATACACAAGCCACTACAACAGGCATATAGGCACTCGGTGATGCATTGGATTGGTATCTCATCAATGCTCATCGAAATCTGTGACGTGTGTGGAAGTGACCATCATTCTGTGGTAGAATCAGGTGTGTACCCGAATAGTGGTACCGCTTTGTTGGCGCTCTTTCTTCGTTGGATTGGATTCAAGCATTCGATTTGTTCTTGTTGGACGCCATGGCAATGGATGAGGCGGGCGACGTGACGCGCGCTGTGGGTGAAGAGGAACGACGGGAGGATCACGAAGAGCGCTTGCTGGAAAGCGCCGTGTCAGAGGCACAGGATGGTGCTTCCTCTGGTCTAGATGGACTAGCGGAAGCCGCGCAATCGAGCGGAAACGCAGGGAAACGACGGAGGAGGAAGAGAAACAACAGTCGCAAGCGGCGGCGCAAGGCTCGAGAGGAGGAAGAGGAAACAAAAGGAGGAGAATCTGTGCAGGAGGCGGAAGAAGAAAAAGAGGAGGGCGGTGAGGGGACCTCCTCTGCGACTGGATCTGCAGAACAAGATCAAGACACGGGGGGAGAACAAGAACAAGAACAAGAACAAGATCAAGAACAACACGACGAGGTAGGAGATCAAGAACAGCAAAACAATTCTGGCGAGGAGGAGGAGGACGAAGCGTTCCCAACTCCGGAACCGATCTCGTCAAGTGATCCAGCCACGGCGACGGAACAAGTTCCGGAACAAATGCTAGTCAAGGCTAATCTACGAGTCGAGACAGGCGGTCGCCGGGCGAAAGTCGTCATCCTACCAGACGAAGACGAGCTGCTGCTACGTGCTGTGATCTCTCACGAGGCGCAGCTCACAGACGACAGTGCACCCAAGAGACCCGTGTGGACGTCCATCGCGGCGGCGTGTGGTGGCCGCTTCGCCAGCGGAGCCAGTGCGACGGGCAAAGTACTGTGGCTCACGCGTGTGTTTCGCGACCACCGCCACGACCAACACGACAGTCTTACGGAGCCGCTGAAGGCGATGCTAAAGCAGTACTTGGCGTTCATGGGCGAGGACGACTCGCCACGTGCGATGCCCAAGAGGAAGGCGAAGCTGGCGCTGAGTGATCCGGCGATCAAGAGGCGCGCAAGGTTCAGGGAGAAGCAGCGGCAGCAAGAACTCGCTCAGCAGAGGGAGGAGCAAGGTCTACAGGAGAATGACCAGCTGGAGGTGGAGGCGCGCGAGTCGGTCGAGGAGGTGCACTCGAGTGTTGTGGAAGGCGAGCCTGGAGTCGAGGAGGAGCCAGAGGAGGAGGAGATGGACGAGGAGGGGGATGAGGAAGAAGCGGAACCTCAACGAACGCCAAAGTCGGCTGGGAAGATGAGGCTCGATGCAGCGCTGGAAGAAGAACTATTGGAGGCGGCCGTGAAGTATATTCCCGCGCTTGCAGCGACCAACACGAAGGCCAAAGTGTGGGAAGACATTGCAAAGGATTCGAATGGCCGGTACAAGAATGGAGGCGCTGCACGGATCCATTTCGTGTGGCTTCTGAACGTGCTGAACAACCCAAGCGAGCGACAACACGCCAACTTGACTCCAAAGTTGCGGAAGATGCTGGAAGAGTTCGAAAAAGTGTGCTTTTCGATGAGGCGTCGAGACAAGCGGAAGGCGCGTGAGTCCAAGGAAGCTGGTCAAAAGCAAGCAAAGCAGCCTCCAGCAGCCGGGAAGAACTCGAAGAAGAGCAGTAGACCGCAAGAAGGCGCCGTGACTGGTGGAGTTGTCGAAGGTGTCTCCCTCAACGAAGCCAAGGAATTCCCACCGCTGCCAATTTCGAAAGACAAGGTTACACTTGACGCCGAGCTGGAGGAAAAGCTGCTGGTGCCCATCATGAAACATATTCCAGCATTCGAGGCTGCGCAACTCAAGGGCGAAGTGTGGGACGCAGTGGCAGAGGACTCGAGAGGTCGATACAAAAGTGGAATCAGCGCCCGTTTGCACTACGTGTACCTGCTGCGCGTGATGAAGAATCCAAACGAAAGGGAGCACTCCAAGCTCACGCCAAAGTTGCGGGAGATGCTGACAGAGCTCGACAGAGTGGGCTTCAAACCCAAGAAGAATCCATCGAGTGCGAAGAAGAAGGAGACCTCGACGTCCGCGAAGAATCCTCTCAAGAGGCCGCGAAAGACGACGGTACAATTTGCCTTGGAAGCGAACAAGCCGAAGAACAATCGACTTGCCAAGCGCAATCCGATGGAGGTAAACCCTGAGATGGACGAAGCACTGATGGAGATGCAGCTCAAGATCCGTCCGTTTGACTATGATCCGTTCAATGGGAGGACGGTAATGTGGAAGCAACTTCTCCAGGCACTCAACCACCCACGGCTGGCGACGAGCAACGCGGCCAGCTCGCGTTCGTACTGGCTTCGAACGGTTTTAACCAATCCAGACCACGAACAGCACAAGAACTTCACACCCGGACTCCGCAAGTTGGTCGCCGAGTATATCGAAGCACTCGAGAACAGTCCTACTGAGAAGAAGACTCTAAAGCAGCCAAGCAGCGCACGTGTCAGTGGTGAGGAGCAACAGTCTGAGGAAAGTGATGCTACGAGTGCGGTGAGTGAGCCTATCAGACGATCCCAGCGTCGGGCTCGGGACGACTCCGTCGAGACGCCTACGAACAAACGGATGCGCACGGAGGACACACCACTACAAGATGACACCGAGTTGGCGACAGGAGCTGGAATCCCGTCAGCAGAAGATGAGGCAGAATCGGTCCCTGCTAGGGAAGGATTCGCGACGCCCGTGCCAACCACGTTTGAAGACCACGTGCTGCTCGTCGAGATCCTTCGCGATCCTCCGTTTCTTGCGAAGAGGAAAGGCGGTCGCAATCCAAGGTGGGAAATCGTATCGCAGGCGGTGCAGAAGCAGATCGGCTCAACGGCAGTGTTGACCACGGGCGAGGCTTGCATGCGACGCATGGTGAAGCTGCTGAGTGCCGTGCGTACCCCTGGTGGAAGGTTGCGTGCTACGGTGCCCAATGAACAGCTCGAGATGCTGTCGCTGATCAACACTTTGAATGGATTCAAGATGGTGTGGCCATCCTTCGAGAGAAATGGGACAGAGCTCTACCTGTCGTTGAAGGAAAGGATCGCCGCGATGCTTGCCAAGCCCCTGCCGAGCCCAAAAGCCACTCAGACGATTCCAAGTACTGGCGTGACCACCTCGTTGCCTGACGATGAGGACGACGAAGTTATTGAAGAAGAAGAAGCCGCTGAAGTTGACGAAGGCGAGGAAGACGACACGCTGGTACGAGAAGAGGTGGATCAAAGTCCCCACCAGCGTGAATCAAGACGGCACAAGCGCCAGCGAACTGAAGAACCTCCACCGCTACTCGATAGGCCCGTCGATTCAGTGTTCACCTTTGAGCGTCCGACAGTCGAAGAGCTCATCGAGCAACGAGAACCAGTTCCACTCGGTAACAATGGCTCCATTGTCGCGCAGCTCAAGTCTCTACAGGAAAACGTCGCGTCTTGTCGCGCTGAGATAACTGTGCAAAGCAGTCGGCTCGAGAAAGGACGTCGCCATCATCGCCAGGAGCTGCTCGCGATGTTTGAGCTGCTCAAGCAAGAGCACGACACTCACACAGCAGAGGCAGCAGAGCTGCTCGAGCGCGTGGAGAAGGAACGACTCGAGCGACGAGACGAGTTCGCGAACATGATCAACCTCGTGTCACAAATGCTACCGCCGCTCTAATCCAGTCGCTTGAAGTCACCCGAAGGCTCCAAATTTTCGTGAGCATCTCTTGCAATGCGAGAGCGTGGTTCTAGATACCATCTCCACCATCACGAGAGCCTCCTTCTGCCAGAGACGTACAAAAGCCTTTCATCCAAGAGCCTCGGCTGCCTTTTTCCCACCCTTTGCTCAAGTCCTCGGCTTCCTAGTTCGCAGTCATTTCGGAATTTGCATCCCCTCACCACCACTGCGTCACTCCTACCCGCCTCTCCTGCCATGGAGACCTCGACGCTTCTCCTTGCAAGTCTTCTTGTTGCCGGCGCCATGGCTGACACTACTGAGACCCAGTCACCGCAAGCCATGGAAGCTCTCACCCAGGCATCCTTCAATGAGACTCGTGTGTGGGGCTGCGGTCAGCCCCTGAACGCTGTCTACCGATGGTACTATAACTCGCCTTCGAACGGCCCAAACTACTGCGCCAAGTACGGCGACGACTACGAGTGGGCCATGCTCAACGCCTACCGCTCGGGCGGCCAGGAGAACGTCCACTGGAAGTACACGACCGACGAGAACGACGCTGCGTGTCTGATGGACTGGAAGTACTACCGATCGGACGGCCGTGGTCTCATCGGCACGGTGCACCGCACGACGACGCTCAACGACTCGAGACGCTGGTGTGCGCTGCCAGTCTACCGCTCGGGTGGTCAACTGGCCAAGCAGTGGGCCTACTGCAACTGCTTCTAGGTGAGACTATCTCAACCGCCAGCAAGTAGCCTTGATAATCCACTTTGATTCTGGTATTTCTTTACCTCGTTACACTTCAATGTTCACCTGAGCTCTTCGATTCTCACACGTCACATATCCAACAAGAAAGGCCACATGCGGCATTGATCGAATGGTCCGTTCATCCTTGTACTCCCTGCATAAACTCAACTCAACTCTACTCCTCACACTCGATGGTCTCTCTCACCTCCATGCCCCCTGTCCTCTATTGACTTGGGACGAGCACGACTCCGTGGATAGTGGCGGCAGCACGGCCTTCGTGACGACGCTCATCATCTGCATAAGTCGTCTTGCCGTTCGCCTCGCTCGCCTTGAAACGCGTCCACCAGCTCCGTTCTGCTGCATCGGTAGGCCTATCGCTTTTCCCTGAGCATCGTACACAGAGTGTCGATCTCCACTTCGTGAGCTACTTCACGAGCCGTGATATGTGCACGCAGCATCGCGATCCCTTCTCTCATCTCTTGCAACTGACTCAACTCGCTGGCATTCAGACGACGCGGAGACCGCGCAGTGCTGGTCTTGGCCGCTTTGCTTGGACGTGAGTTCTCATCCACACGATCCTTGCGTTTCTCACCACGAGCACTCGGAATACAGGGGGCCGCCATCAGTGGAGTGAGAAATTCTGGCGATCGTATTGCGCGTCGATAGTGATGTCGATCCTGCTGTCTGGCGTCGTGCTCGGCACTGCTGCTGTCACTGACACTGTCACTGAGCACGGTGATTTCGCTTTCTTCAGTTGTCTCGTCACGAAGCCTTGAGAAGGTACCGATCGGGCGTACTCGTGCCTCGTTTCCGTTGGCTGATCGTAACGAAGGCGGCGCTGGGCTGAGTTGGCCGACGCCGACAAAGTCCAGCAGCTCATCCTCCGACTTATCTTCCATCTCGGCATCGTCATCACTGGTTGGCGGACTCGGGATCGACGCAAGGAGAAACGCGATGCTGCCACGTTGCGGCGCCTTCCGGACGGGTATGCGCAGCGACACTTGGCTGGAAACGACTGGCTGCGTCTACGTGACAGCCACCATCTCAGTACGAGACGAGGAACTCGTGCTTTCTCCTCCCTCCACTAGTGCTCGTGTCTGTTTATCCAGGATGTCGATCACTTTGAGCATCTCCAACTGGTATCCGTCAAGCTTCCGACGATGCGGGTTCCTCTCGTCTCGCACCACACTCAGTAACGTCTCCATCCGTGCCAAACACGCCCTGCCCGTCCGATACGGTGAGTTGTAGTTGAGTTTGCTCTGGACGTTAGCTGCTACTCGCACCCACAGCACACGTGCCATCCCAATATTCTCGTGGAACCGACTCACTTCCATGATCTCCGTCAGCAATACTTCATCTTCCAGCATTGTGGGTGTATGCAATGGCTCGTGGGCATGGCTGTTGTCATTGAACGCCTCCTCCTCGATTGCAGGAATCGATGGGATCTCCTTGCGCGCGTCTTGTTGTTGTTTCTGTTTCATCATTCGCTCGTCTCGATCCACGTCGACAAGCAACCGCCCCACTCGCTTCTTTCGCACCTTTTTTTCGACTTGAGACCTTGAACTGTTCACAGTCGTTGGCTCGGATTCGAGTCGTAAGAGGGGCTGAACAACCGCTTGAGCCGCCGTCGTCGCACAAGGCGGAAGACTCCTCAAAATCTCCAGATCCACACGCGCTGAGACCGCTTTTCCAGGAAGTCGATCAGTTTGAACATCTCCAACTGGTCCCTCTGCACGGTGACACCATGTGAGTTACTCTCATCCCGAACCACGGCCAACAGCTTCTCCACGCGATCCATGCACTATCTTCCAGTGCGAAACGGTGACTCCGAGTTCAGCTTCTTCCGCACATTAAAAGCCACGCGAACCCAAAATATGCGCGTCATCTTGTCGTGTCCAGTGAATGGATTGGTCTTCACGGTCTCAGCAAGTAGCACTTCGTCATCCACCGTCGTTGGATCACGTGATGGCTCATGGACGTGGCTGTCGTCTTCAAATACCTGGAGCTCGACCTTGGCTGGGTGCGGAACCGTTTTGTACAAGCCAAGTTCTTTCTGCACGCACTTTCTCGCGGTTAGATAATCGGCGAGCAGCGTCCTCATTGCTGGCGTCAAGAGGTCGTGCTCATCGTGCTCGGGATGCTCGTAC
Source organism: Pythium dissotocum (assembly GCA_023336355.1). NCBI lineage: Eukaryota > Oomycota > Peronosporomycetes > Pythiales > Pythiaceae > Pythium > Pythium dissotocum. Next base: position 8,089 of record JAADWY010000320.1, on the reverse strand, counting down.
ACACGAACCAACTTCCGCAGTCGCGCCGACGCTAGATCAGCGTGTGGGTGGTTGATCAACTCACGTATCGCGTGATTCCGTCTCTTGCCCTCCATAGCGTTGACCTTGACAAAAGGCCGGAACTCCATCGTAAGCCGCAAAAGCTGTTCATCTCGAACGACGTCGATCCTCAAACGCTCTTGAGCCAACGCACCCGTGGACTTCGTAGCTGCTACCGGGGGCTTCGCAGCCGCTGCCGTGGCTCGTGAGCGCGATACATCCTCCTCGATCACACAATCCTCCATCACTTTGTCGCCGATACTTGCTCCAGTAGTCGTCGGCGATTGTCTAGTCTCACAGTCCGCCATCGGCCGTGTCTCCTTGTCCATGATGTCGATCAGCTTGAGCATCTCCAATTGGTTGCGTGGTATCTTCTGACTGTCCGGGTTTCCTTCATCCCGCGCAATACTCTGCAGCTTCTCGACACGACCCATACACTCCCTTCCAGTACGAAACGGCGAATTGGCGTTCTTGCCTCTCACATTGGCTGCTACGTGAACCCACAACACTCGTGACATGCACATGCGTCCCGTAAATGGATTGGTTTCCAGGGTTTCCATGAGAATCACTTCATCGTCGAGCGTCGTTGGTTCGTGGGAAGGCTCATGCGCGAGGCCGGCATCTTCGAAAGCATCAAGCTCCATCTTCGTCAGCTTTGGCAACTTCTTGTACAAGTTCCGTTCTTGGCGTACTCGTGTCTTGGCCTTGGTGTAATCGTCCATGAGTTGACGGAGCGTGGGCGTGAGCAGGCCGTGCTTCTTGTGCTTAGGCTCCTTGTACACGTGAACCAAGTGCTGTAGGTGTGCAGACATCTTCATCGGAGACGCGCAAACAGGATGCCTAGTTGCCGTGCGAATAGCGCTGTTGCGTCGCGCGGCCTCAACTGAATCGAACGTTGCAAACGGTCGAAATTCCATCACGAACCGCATGAGCTGCTCGTCTTGCATCACCTCGATTCTCATCCTCTCTCGAACGAGCTGAGCCTGGGCCTCAGTGCTCTTTTGCGAGAACGTCGTAATCGGCGTCAAAGCTGATACACTTGGTTGTGCGTCGTCTTCATTCACCGCTTGCATCTCCACATCTTCGTCGAAGCAACTGATTGGCAGACTTGGAATACACCCACCGAGACTCGCTGCTAGCGTCTCCTTGCCTCGTCAGGTTTACCTGCTCCCCTCTAGACGTCGTATTGCAAATCGCTGGCTGCACTTCCTCGTCAGTTGTCGGCTTCTCTGCAACAGCAGAGGGCTTGTGGACATGCTGCTTGTCCATGATGTCGATCTTCCTCAGCATCTCCAACTGGTCTTCATTGACTATCAGACCATGCGGGTTGCTCTCGTCTCGCACCAAAGTCAGTAGCTTCTCCATGCGTGCCATGCACTCCCTTCCCGGTCAAACGGCGACATGTAGTTCAGCTCGCACCGGACATTTCCTGCCACTTGAACCCACGGCACTCGCTCTTCGAACGCGTCCTTGTAGAATGGACACACTTTCATGATCTCCGCCAGCAACGTCTCGTCCTCCATCGCCGAGGGATCGTGTGTTGTCCTCAAACGCCTCGAGCTCGGTCATTGATAGCATCGCGGCCTTGCTCCTTGCCTCACGCGTCTCATTCATGCGCGTAATGACGTCGATGTAGTCGGCGATGAGATCGCGTAGCTTGGGCGTGAGCTTGCCATGGTCTTCATGTTGAGGGTTTCCAAAGACGGCCGCTTCATGCAACTCGAAATCAAGCCCTGAGTCGAATAGCGAGGATGATCCATCACCTCCACGATGCTGTGAAGGAAGCAGGGAGCATACCGGCCAGTTTCAGCTGCAAAAGCCCCTCTCTCCTTGAGCTGCATGAGCTTCTCGTCCAACTCCACGTCGATCTTAAGTCGCCTTCGCCTTTCTTTATACGTCGATTCCGTCGTGGACTTGTCTATCTGAGCGGACAGCGTCGGACTCGATGAAATTGCAGCTTCTTCGCGTATGCCAGCGGATCCAGTGGAGGGAGCGTGTCCGGTCGACGCCACGGGCTGTGCTTGTACCGTCGGATCCATATCCGCGATCTTCACGACCTCAACGACGGCTGCTGCTGCACTTTCCGACCTGCTGCTGCAGTTTCCGACACCAGTGATTCCATAATGTCGTCCAGTTCTCCTGTGGCGTCGTCTTCTTTCGTTGAGTCGACAGCCTCCACGACGCCCTCTGCCTCGCCCTCCGTTAGGATCCCAACAGAATCGGCGCCAGACGCTGGCAGTGTCGTCGCCTCACCACCATCTTCGTTTTGCACGTCACCACACGCCACCTCCACTGCCGCAGTTGTGTCCACCACTGTAGCCGTCTCCACCACAGCCACAGTCGGCTTCGCAACCACCGTCGTCGTCTCGTCCTCGGGCTGCTTCTCCTCTTCTCGATCCACTGTGCACACACCCAGCGCCTCCACATTCTCCAGCAGCTCCTTCATCGTCTCCGTGAGCTGTTCGTGGGCTTCATGCGTCTCCTGCCTCTTCACGCGCAGCAGCCACTCCCAATGGCGCTTCACACTCGTGCCGTCCTTGTACGCGACGCCTCGCACGGCGCGCGCGATGGCGTCCCACAACTGCCGCTTGCTCAACGCGCTCACGAACGCCGACGCATACCGCATCACGACCGCTACCGTGCACCGCATCCAGCAGCGTGGACGACGACAGCGTCGTCATTGTGGCGTCCGGTATCCTGATGCTGTACTGTAGTAGACTGACGATCTCTTGTCTTTCTTCCGGATCCGTTGCGGGAAGGATCCGATAAAATTTCGAACATGTTCCATATTCCAGGTAGACTGTACCAGAAGAGTGATGGTACACGATTGTACCCATCTCACACGTCACAGATACCGGATACCTTCCCCCATTTTCACACATCTACTAACCTGAGCTCACGGGTTGGAGGGCGGCTGGGCAGCGGACCGCGTGACGAGGTTCATCATGGCCACGAACTCGTTCTTGCGGTCATCTATCTCCTTGTTGATGGCCTCGAGCATCGCCTTGGTCTCGCGCTGGTGGGCCTCTCTCTCCGTCTGCATCATCGCGACCATTGCACGCAACTCTTGGCGATGGTCGCGCCGCTCGTACTCGAGCTTGGTGCTCTGTCTCGTCAACTGGTCGCGGCATGACTGCACTTCGTCTTGCATCATCTTGATCTTGGTCTTGAACGCCTTGCGGTCGGCTTCGGAAAGTGCACACAGACTGCGCAACCGCACGATCTCGGCCTGCAGCGCGTGGATCTGGTCTTCGTCGAGCACCAGAGACGTTGCCGGCACGTCACGATGATGACGCGTCTCGTGGGACTTTCGCCGCCGCTTGTGGGAGTGGTGCCTTTCGCCGTCCTGTTTATCATCACCCTTGGTCTCCTCTTCTTCTGCTACACGCTCATCCCTCCGTCGCCTTCGTGGCGCCTCATGCGCTCTGTGACGACGTTCGCGTTCTTCATGCAGAGGCTCGGCTTCTTCCGCTACTAGCACGACTCGATCTTCGTTGGGAGACTTGGGTTGTCCGTTAGGCGGCTGCGACTCTGACTCTTGCGTGGGAGACTCGATCTCTAGGTGGTTAACCTCTGGCTCCAGGGGTGGCGTCATGCGCTGCGAACGTGGCATCTGCGGTTTGCCACTCTGTGTAGGAGTAGATTGTGGATTCGTTCGCGCCAGGAAACCCTCGATCTTTACAGTAAGAAGGCGATGGTTCTCCGTCTGCAGCCGCTTGAGATTCATCCACCGCGTCTTGACCATAGACTCTAGCAGCCGAAGCATCTCCAGCTCGTCCTCAGTCAGCTTGAATTGCGCCAATGCCGCTGGATTATGCATCATCCGCAGCAGCACACCGACTCGTTCGTGGCATGACGCACCCGTTGGAAACGCCTTTTTTGAGCCGAGAGTATCGGCCATATTGTCAGCCACGCTCTGCCACAGTGCCGTGCGTGTCTCCTCGTTCTTATGGAATGGACGCACAGTCAGCACCTCTCGCAGTAGTGCGCTGTCCTCTCGCGGCAGTCGGATGACTTCTTCGCCAGGGAAAGAGTTAAGAGGCGTCTCGACAGCTTTGCTGCTCTTGCTTGTAGCACCAACTGTCGTCGCTTGGCTGGTGTCTACATCACGACTCTTGTCCGCTGCCCGTTTCTTCAAGTGCTCGTTGTACATCTCGACGTAAATACGCAGAAACTGGCGCAGCTTGAACGTGAGATTAGCGTGTTCATCGTGGCTCGGGTTCTCAAGCACGCTGACAAGCCACCGACACCGCCCCATGCCACTCGAGCCGTCCTTGAGGCGCGGGTTTGCCACGGCTTGCGCGATCTCGGCCCACACCACCGGCTTTTGGTATCGATCTGCTTTAAATGGTCGCTTTTCGATCACGAGCTCGATCAGTAACTCGTCCATCTCCGGTTGAATCGTCAGCCACGCGTCCTCGCCACCCATCTTGACCTTCGGCGCATTGGACTTGTCTCCCTTCTTCTTCGTGTGCTTGGACACCTTAGAAGTCGACTTTTGCTTGCTTTTGCCCTTTCCTTTGCTCTCTTTTGATCGTGGCAGTTTCTGGAACGGCTTAAAGCCCAAGAACGTCCTCAGCATCTGCTTGAGCTTGAGCGTGAGCCGTTTGTGCTCACGATGCTCCGGCGTCGTGAAGATCTTGATCAGCCACATCATTCGGTGGCGAGCCTGAGACCCAAACTCAAACCTGCCACCTGCATCCTTCACGATCAAATCCCACACTTTCTCGCGCCGCTCCGACGTCGCCAGCGCCTCCACGTGGTAGAGAGCCGCTGCCAGGAACTTCTCCTCCAGCGCTGGATCCAGCGTCGCCTGTCCCGTCTCAGTGACAGGCTTCTTCTCCTCAGCAGCTGCAACGTTTAAAGTCACAGTGTTCACGACAAGCGGCGAATCTTCCGCCCTGGTCACCACTTCCCGCGATGTCGCCTTTCTCGCCTTTTTCAGTAGCGCCGGATCATCGTTCTGTCTTGCCTCGCGGAATGTTCTGATCATGGTCTTGAGTTCTGACGACAGCTTGGAATGTTCTCGGTGGTTCTCGTCATTGAGCACCTCTGACAGCCATTTCACACGCATCCTCGCACTGCCTCCGGTCGGGAAACTGCCTCCGCTGGCAGCTGCGATAGACTCCCACAGCGGCCGCCGAGCCACACTGACGTCTGCAAACTGCTGCTCTTTCTCCAGTATCGACCGCATCAACGCCTCGTCTGCTAGTAATGACAGCGTCGCGAGTTTGCCTTTCTTGTGAGGACCCGACACGGAGTTGCGGTGATTAGCCTTGGCTAGTTCAGCCCCAAACGCATCCAGGTTCTGCGCCGTGTTCCAGTGCGTCGGCGCGAGCAGTTCCAACGGCGGGAACTCTTGTTCTACCGTTGTTGTTCCGGTTCTGCCATCGTGGTGGTCCTCATGACTGGTCTTCTGTTCTTGATCCGAGTCATCATCGTCCGCTTGCTCGTCTTCTTGCTCGTCTTCAATGGCCTCGATCTCGTACTCGACCTCGCTCTCCGTCTCGTCGTCCTGCTCCAGCGGCTCCGCTTCTACCCTCACTAGTGTTCTGACGTGCTCTTGATGCTGTTCCGCGTTGGCGTGGTCTCCACCGTCATCTTCATCGTCGTCGGGTTTGCGACTGACTAGTGGCATCTCTAGGCCGTTGTTCTCGACCAGAGTCGCTGCTTCTTGCGCGCTTTCTTCGGGTACGGAAGTATCAACGATAGTACCATCTGAAGTGCGCGTATGCGTGGCTTCTGTGGGCTCTGCAAGCGGCGACAACGCCGCCATGTCGCCCATATTCGGGACGCTCGCCATCGCCATTTTTGCCGGTTGTTGATCCCGCCACTCGGCGATTTTTTTTCGAAATGTACCACACAGATGGTACACTTGACGGACATTTTATGGCGTACACATAACGTACCACCAAAACGGTACAGTGAGAGTGAATGTCGAAGGCTCAAGAGTTCAACGAGAAAGTGCAACTGTGGCACTGGTGGCCGGAGCATGGCTCCGGTGGAATCTCTCAGCGGCAGAGCCGGGGTGAAAAAGCGCTTTTCGCTGTGCGTAAGTGGGCATACGACGAATCGGTTAATGAAGCAGATTATTGAATGATGGCCGCTTTTTCTTGATGTGTTGTGAGTTATGGTGTTGGTGTCAATGAGAAGGGCTAGCTGGTGCGGCAACGAAATGGTAGGATATGGGTTTTCGGATGTGGAGTGGCGTCAGAAGCGTTCAGTTGTTGTCTGGACGGTTGATGTGAGCTAGCTCGCTCGTCCCCTAGCATAGGCTCTTCCAGGTGGAGAGGTTGGCCACTTGATTCATTTGGACGATCTGACCTGGTTGGAAGGGAGAGTCGTCGCGCTGGAGTGCTGGTCCCTGGCGAGGGCTCCAGATCGTGAGGCGGAAGAGGAATCGACTCGCTGGGCGCGAGATTGGTCGTTGAACTCGACCTTGAATTCGTCGAAAACGCCGGCGAGATCTTCGTCAACGAAGTCAGCGTGGATGCCTTAGTTGAACACTTCTGTGGAAAGCAGACACAAGCGCAGTGGGTGCGTTTGGTACGGTGGAGGGTTGTCGTTGTTGATCACGGCACGAATGGCGTCAATGGAGGTGATGGGTGGTCTCGCTGCAAGGTTTCGCAGCATCTCGAGCGCGGCCATGTTGTGTTTGGTGCTGTGTCGGCGTTGGCGCTTGTGTGGTTGTCGTGTTTTGGCAGAATGAGAAGGCTGTGGTTCTGCATGGCGTGGGCGAAGGCGCACTTTTGAAGGATGGTGACTTGGCGGTTAGAGGACCTCGTGTCCCAGTGTGCACTTGGCAGTTGGAGGCCGGGTTTCGCTTGTAGGGTGAGTGTGTGTTCGTTGACGTTGCCGCAGTTGCTGTAGGAGTCAGCTTGGAAGGTCGAGGCGGCGTTTCTTGGTCTGCCGTGTGGCGGATCGGGCGTGTGTGTGGGAAGGAATCTAGTAGCCTAAATGAAAGTATACTAGAGTTTCTTATTGAGTGGTTTGACTTTGCTTCCATCGGACTAGATCTTGGTGTTGCTGGTTCGTCAGGTAGGGAGGGATATGTATCTGCGATACCAGTCGTTGAATCTCCACGACAGCATCTCTCTGTGGCTTGAATAAGCGGAGGAAGTCCATGTCGATCGGACGCGTGAGTACGAGTTTGGCAAGAGCTGTCGTTCAGGAGAGTGTACGTAAAGTGTCTGCGGTGGAATGTTCGGTCACTCCAGTTTGGTGGCTGTGACACCGTCGTGGCATGTCAAGCCTTGTAGTTTTTGTGGTGTGCAGGCAAATGCGGGGACGAGTGCGAACGCTGCAAACGGCGATGCCCGCCAGAGCTATTCCACAGAGGACAAGCACGCGATGTGCGTCACGTTTGGTATTGGCTTGTAGTCGTACCACTCAATCCGTCAACCAGACAGAGCCTCTCCATCACTGGTGCCCGTTTCCAGTAGGTTTGAAGCGCGTTCATGTATTCGTAGACCGGGACATCTCGTTGTACCACTTCTGGAGACACTTGCACACTGGCTTCGTCGTCCTCGCCGCCTTCACATGTGGCGAGAAATTGTTCCACGTTGATACGGCAGGCGTCGTGGGAAAACCAGAATGCCGACTCGCGGAGGATAAACAGCGCTGCGAGGCTTGCAGCAACGTCTTGCTGGTTCGTGAGAAAATATAGCTGTGGTGGAGCGGGTCGAGGTTTTGAGGTGATTGGAGGGGCTACATACAGCCACCTTTGGGTAACATTCGGCTGAAGGTGACCCCAACGGCCAGTAGTGTGTACCACATCATGCCGATCACCTGGTCCGATCACCTCGGTCGGTCGATCACCTGGATTGCGCAAACAAACAGCCAGCGTAGCTAGTGTAAAGACCAGCCATAGGGCATTGAGTGGTGGGGAACAGAGTGGGCAGGTAGAGTAGTGTAGGCATAGGGATTCAGTTCCTAAGTTTGCAAGTTCGTAAGAGTTCGCAAAAGACTCAAGTCCATCGTTCCAGTCACACTAGAAGGCGTTGTGCTGGTATCGACGAGTCCGATCAAGATCCTCCGTCACTAACAGTAG
>JAADWY010000319.1:0-34093 GCA_023336355.1 Pythium dissotocum | reverse complement strand
GCCAGCACCAACTACCCCGTGCCCAGTCATCACCTCGAAGCCAGAGACCCCGGCTCCAACGACCCCTTGCCCAGTCATCACCTCGAAGCCAGAGACTCCAGCGCCCACCACGCCGTGCCCTGTCATCACCTCGAAGCCGGACCGCCAGCTTTGATTGCAACATGACGTCAACCAAGTGCCTGTGATGTAGTAACATCCCGACAGGAGCACGCACTGACCGGATCCCGCCCGCGTACGCACCGCACCAGAGCCCGAGTGGTCCCACGGCGGGCTGTCTGTCGACAGTGCGAACCCCCCACTCGGGTCCAACTGGTTACATTTTGTCCTTTTTTGAATCCGAGTCCTTTTTGAACCAAAACACTCGCACATTTGTTTTTTCGGGTGACGATTGATTTTTGTTTTGCTTGCCATGTTGAACCTCATCGTTTTACGTGTTACGTCTTGCGCGCTCTGCGTTTCTTTACGTGGAAGCGCAGCGTTGCCCAACGCGTCGCTCGCTTCGCTTCGGTCCGCGTCTCCGCCATCTTCAACCTGTCTCCGTGCCTAGAACTTTGCCGATCACTCACAAACCATCATCAAACCTCACCTCCGCGACCGTCTTCATGGCCGTCTTCATAATCAAACCTCGCGACTGGGACCCGCCGCGACGTGCGCGCAAACGCCCACCGAACAGCTCCGTACATTACTAGTACGATGCAGGACGTCACAATGTCAAAAGACTCGGCTGGGAACGGGCTCAAGTCGTTCTCTCTGATTCCTTGACCGGGCCGCGTTTCTTTGGCATTGTCGCGTCCCAGTCAATTAGCGGAGGCAGAGGCGGATGACTGGGACGCGGCGTGCATTCTTGGGCGTTCGGCTAGCGACGGCGTCGCGTCCCAGGCAGAGACCTAGGCTTCTAGGCCCCCTCTCGGCGGTCGCACTTGGGCTTTTGGACTGCCGGTGCGGAGCCGACCGTGTTCGAATGCTAGCACATGAGTCAATGAGTTGATCGATGGACGGGGCGTGGCAGCTCCGCCTCTCTGTTGTAGGTCGGCTTTTGACGGCTGACCGCGGACGGACGGATTGAGCGGTGGATCGAGCGTGACCAGACAGACAGACAGACGCCGAAGCCCATTCTCCAACTCCCCACGCAGAGCACACAAGCACCGCACACCATGTCTTCATCTCTGCAACTGGAAGCCTCTGCGGCGCACTTCATTGCGAGCCTGTTGCGACTGCTGTCAGCAGACACTCTTGCACAGCAAACCTCCAGCCCGTCAGCCAGTGGCGACCGCAATGGCTGGGCGATCGTACCCGTGCTGAATGAGCTGCTGGACTGCACAGCTCCACTTGACGCAAAGTTAACCATCACTACCACCACCACCACTACCGGTCCAGGCCCTCGGCATCGCAAGCGTCAGCGCGCTATCTGCATCAACTGCCGTCGCGTCTTCTCCACCACACACGACGCCAAGAGCCGCCCACTCGACGGCTTCTGCTCGGTCGACTGCAGCTCCAGCCACACGTACATGGACACCATCGCGAGCGACGCAGACGCCAAGCTCAAGCCGTTCGTGAGCGGCACGTCGCCCACACTCGACTGCGAGGACTCGTGCTTCTCGCCGCCGACGCCGCAGCTGAGAGGACGCCACGGAGGTGACTACGACGACTGCCACTTCCTCACGATGCGAGCACCACATTACGCTGAGCCAGCGATCATCGCGCGATCCTAGAGCGCTCCGGCCTAAAAGCCAGTAGCTTTCATAGTGTAGAAGTAGTAGAACTGTACAAAAATCCACGTGCGTTGCGTCGCCATTGTTACTTACACGGAGTCGCGAGTCGCTAGCTCGTCATTGCAGTGGCTTCCTTCACACACACCAGCCATCAGGCGTTGCGCCATCGAGACGCGTGCCGTTGCCACCGAGAAGCCTGTCTCGGGCCTGTCCAGTCACGCCCGGGCCAAGCCACGGCTCACGCTTGGACTGGCTGGCTGGGCTGGCTGTCATCCACTGGGGCTTTGTATGGGACGACTTCGCGTCTCTGCCCGCGAGCGGTCACGGCCCAGACGCTCATCCACGCCAATCCACTGATTTCTCCATCCAAATGGACGCTCTGCGGCACTCAACGTCCACGCCTAGTGACAGAGTGGGTGCGGATCCTGTGACCGAAAGGATCTGCCTCCAGCCAATCAGAGATCAGGAGCCTCTCGGTGGAGCCAATGAGCAGGGGAGGAGGACGTCTGTGACGAGGCGCACGCGGCTGATTGGCGTGAGGCGAACAGCTCTGTCAACGGCAGCAGCGATTGCCGGCGGTCACGCGTCGCCGCCGTAATCGACATCAATTAGATCCACAGTAGGAGGAGCATACTACAGCACAGCAGTCCGAATCCAGTCTAGTACAGTAGGAATAAGATGCAGAGCATTACGGCAATGGGTCGTGGCGTCGTTCCGTCCACAGAGGAGAGGAGCTCTCCTACTTAGTCGGCGGTGACAGGCGTTCGGTCTCTGACTCAGTCAACAGCAACTCTACGCTCGTCGCCCGCCATCCATCCACCGCCCTCCCCTCCCTCTGTGGCCTCCTCTTCGCCCCACCAGAGGAAAGAGGAGGATCCCCCCCTTGGTCTCCAAGACCCGCAGACGATTTCGACGGGTCTTCCTCCGGTCTCCTCCATCTTCTCATTCTTCGACTTTTGCCTTCGAGCTCAAGTGCCTTCCCCCTCTCTCCTCCTCTCCCCTCTCGTCTCCTCCATGAAGACCCAGTTCGCCGTGCTGCTGGCGACCATCGCGGCGGCGGTGTGCTCCTCGCTGCGCACCGTGGACCGCAACGTCCACCGCGCGCTGCAGACTGTAGACACCGTCGACATCATCGTGACGCTCAAGGACGGCGCGTCGCTCGTGCTCGAGTCCTTCCACAAGGAGAGCAGCTTCGCGTCGCGCGGCGAGAAGCTCACGCAGCTCAAGACCAAGCTCCAGGCGGCGTCGGCCAAGGCCAGCGAAGAGGTGACCAAGATGCTCACGGCCGAGGCCGGCGGCGACAAGCTCTTCGCGTCCAGCGAGCTGTTCTGGATCTCGAGCCAGATCTCGTTCAAGGGCGCGACGCTCGCGCTGGTCGAGAAGCTCGCGGCGCTGCCGTCGGTCGCCGACATCAGCGAGGAGCTCATCGCCGAGATCGCCGAGACCACGACCGAGAAGCCCAACGCCGCCCATGAGTCCATCCAGGGCCAGGACTGGGGCCTCTCGCGCGTGCAGGCGCAGAAGGTGTGGGCCGACGGCACATTCGGCCAGGGCATTCTCATCGGCTCGATCGACACCGGTGTCATGGGTACCCACGAGGCTCTTAAGAGCAACTTTGTCGGAAACTACGGTTGGTTCGACCCAGAGGCCAAGAAGAAGGAGCCTTATGACATCCACGGCCTGGGCACCCACGCTATGGGCGTGACCGTCGGCGGAAAGGGTCTCGGCGTCGCGCCAGGCGCCAAGTGGATGGCCTGCAAGGGCTGCCGCGCGACGACCTGTCCGCAGGCGGATCTGCTGGCGTGTGCGCAGTTCGTGCTGTGTCCGACCGACACGGACGGCAACAACTACGACTGCTCCAAGGCGCCTCGTATCGTCACCAACTCGTGGAGCGCCAAGCCCACGACGCGCTTCCAGCCGTTCATCGACGCCTGGGAGGCCGCGGGTATCGTGCCGGTGTTCCCAGTGGGCACCAAGGGTCCGTCGTGTGGTACGGTGTACTCGCCAGCCGACTACGCCAACGTGATCGGCGTGTCCACGACCAACCCGGCGGACGCCGTGTGGGACCACTCTGCCCGTGGCCCGGCCCTCTCGGGTCTGATCAAGCCTGATATCTCGGCGCCTGGCACCGTGCGTCGCTCGGCGTTCAACGGCAACGACACGGACTACCAGACCATCGGCGGCAACGGCCAGTCGGCGGGCATGGTGGCCGGCACGATCGCGCTGCTGCTGAGCCAGAACCCGAGCCTCACGACCGCGCAGATTAAGGAGACGCTGTTCGCGACGACCGACCGCGAGGTGAGCGGCTTCGGTCTCGATCACAGCGGCGACGACGAGCCGACCGACTTCACGTGCGGCAACACGACCAACGAAGTGTGGCCGAACAACCAGTTCGGCCACGGCATCGTCAACGCCTTCAGCGCCTACCGCGGCTTCCGCACGACGCCAGCACCAACGCCAGTGCCGACCACCAAGACGCCAGCTCCTACCACGGTGACGCCAGCTCCTACCACGGTGACGCCAGCTCCAACTACGGTGACGCCAGCTCCTACTACCGTCACCCCTGCTCCTACTACCGTCACCCCTGCTCCTACTACCGTCACCCCAGCCCCTACTACCGTGACTCCAGCTCCTACGCAGCCTCAGTGCGCGACGGCGTCGGGTGCTCAGTGTGGCAGCGATGCCGCTGGTCCTCAGTGCTGCCCTGCCGGCGAGTACTGCCAGCCGTGGAACCCAGGCTACTACCAGTGCCGTCTGGCCGCCAAGCAGTGCTCGACGGCGCAGGTGGGCGTGGACTTCTACGGCGACGACCTGTTCAGCGTCGTGGGCATCATGCCGTGGGACTGCTGCGACCGCTGCGCCGCGACGGTGGGCTGCACGGCCTACACGTTCGTCAACTTCAACGCCGACGGCAAGGCCGTGTGCTACCTGAAGAAGGGCACCGGTGAGACCCGCAACAAGGTCGGCGCCTTGTCGGCCCGCGTGCTGAGCCCCAAGCCAAAGTGCTCGACCACGACGGACGTGGACTTCTACGGCAGCGACCTGAGCACCGCGTCCGCGAGCAGCGCCAGTGAGTGCTGCGACAAGTGCGCGGCCACGAGCGGCTGCAAGGCCTTCACGTTCGTGAACAACGACTGGGACAAGAACGCGTGCTACCTCAAGATGGCCGCCACGAGCGACAAGCGCGCGTACGCCGGCGTGGTCTCGGGCGTCGTCAACTAGATGCAAAAAGAGTGGCTCGCAACGGACACGAGCTCTACGAGTAGAACTACTACTACTGCGACTATTGATAGCATCTGAAACCTAAAGATACAATGAAGATGTGGTAGCATCCAAATACTTGTAGACTGATGTACTTCGAAGTAGCAATTGTGGTATTCCTGTAGCCGAAGCTTGCCAGACGCCGAAGTCAACGTTGTACTACTAGTAAGAGCCCAGTGCAGAATAAGGAAGGATGGTGAGCTTATACTTCGAAGCACCTCGTAGTATTAGTATGAGTGCGAGCACGACGACGTCAAGTGCTTCCAAGCTTTAAGATTGACAACAGTACTGGTAGTACTTCGAAGTATACCCCAAGCGTCGACATTGTACACTGCTATAGATCCTTGCTTGGTTGACTCTGGAATCGAAGAGACGCTGGTTGGCTCTCCATCATTTGCCGAAGGACGTATCCTTCGCTGACAGCAGACTCATGGGTCCATGGCGTCTCGAAGGACCCCAAGCAGTGGAGACAAGGTGATACAGAAAAAAATGGTCCACCAAACAAAAACACAAAAAGACTAACGTGTACTTGGAAGTATGTATGCCCGAGTCAAGCATGCTTTGGTCGTCTGACGACCACTCCTACTAGTAGTAGTAACTACAAGTAGCGAGTAGCCCGACGTGGTAGTAAGTAGCACTCTCACTGCTTACTTCCTGGCCGCGCAGATCTTGCGCTCCGAGCTCCACTGGCAGTTGATGTTCCAGCTGCAGAAAAGCTGCCAGATCTTGTTGCAGTCGGCCTCGTAACGCGACGTCGGCGCCGGCGTAGGAGCTGGCGTTGGCGCTGGCGTTGGCTTGGCCGTGGTAGGGGCCGGAGTAGGAGCCGGCGTTGGGGCTGGCGTTGGGGCTGGCGTAGGAGCCGGGGTAGGCGCTGGCGTAGGGGCCTGCGTAGGCGCCTGCGTGGTGCGCGAGCCCTTGTAGGCGTCGAAGATGTCCATGCGGCCGTGGCCGAACTGGTTGTTTGGCCACACAAAGTCGGTCGTGTTGCCGCACGTGAGACCCGTCCAGATGAAACCCGACTGCACGGTCGTGTCGAGCAGGCGAGCCTTGACCTGCTCGTAGGTCAGGTTTGGCTCGGACTGCAGCAGCAGCGCGATGGCGCCAGTGACGTGCGGCGCCGCCATACTCGTGCCCGAGAGCATCTTGTACGCCGAGTCGCCAGTAAAGTACGACGAGCGCACGCGCTGGCCAGGCGCCGAGATGTCCGGCTTGATCAGGCCCGTAACAGTAGGACCCTTGCTCGAGAACGACGCGAGCGCATCCAGCGCGTTGGTGGCTCCGACGCCGATGACGTTCGGGTAGTCACCTGGCGAGTTGGCCGTGCCGCAGTTCGGGCCGTCGTTGCCCTGCGAGAAGACCGGGATGATACCAGCCTTGAGCCAGGCCTCGACGGCGTCGTTGTACCAGTCCTCGCCCTGGCCGCCGCCCCACGAGTTGTTGATCACGCGCGGCGCCTTGGAGCAGTCCGGGTTGTTGCCGTCAGTGTCCGTCGGACACAGCATGAACTGCGCGCAGCCCAGCAGCGCTTCGTCCGTGCAGCTGTCGCTCGGGCAGCCGCGGCAGGCCATCCAGGTCGAGCCTGGCGCGACGCCGACGCCCTTGGCACCAGCGATCGTGCCAACGGTGTGGGTACCGTGGCCGGCAATGTCGATCGGCAGCGCCGTATGGTTGGTCGGGTCGAACCACGAGTACGCGCCGCCGAAGTTCTTGATCAGAGCCTCGTGCGTGTAGCGAGCACCGGTGTCGATCGTGCCGACGCGGACGCCCTGACCGATGTTGCCGTCGGCCCAGATCTTGGGCGCATTGATCATGGCGACGCCCCACTCGGTGCCCTGCACGGACTCGATCGTGGAGGTCTCCTTCTCGACGATCGGCGTCGGGATCTTGTAGGTGCGGGCCTCACGCACAGACGCGACGTTTGGCAGCGCCGCGATCTTCTCAACGACGTCAAAGGTAGCACCCTTGATGGACGCCAGCGGCGAGATCCAGAAAGTCTGGATCTCGAGGTTGCTGGTGGACTCCTTGACGAAGAGGTCGGCGAGCGGCTGCAGCGCGTCGGCGTGAGCCGTCTCGAGCTTGTTCTTGAGCGCCGTGATGCGCGAGGCGCGGTCCGGGTACGCGGCCTCCTGGAACTCCTGGATCACAGCCGATGGCTTCTTCATGGTCACGATGAGGTCCACGGTGCCGCTGGCGGCGAGCGCACGGTGGACACCGCGGTCGACGACCGACGGCGCGGCGGCGGCGGTGGAAGACGCGAGGGCGAGCGCCGCGAGCGTCGTGGCGAGGCGAGCGTTCATCGTGGGCTCGGCTTTGGACTTGGAACGAGTAGTGCGCGGTCGAAGGCGAATCGGATTGTGAGCTTCCAACTAGACAGAGAAGCAGAAGACTCGCAGGCCGGCGACGAAGACGGAGAGGGACCGCGGGGGCGTTGAGGCTGAGCTGATTGCGTCCCACGCCGAGTCACGACGCCACGGCGAAGGAAGGAAGGGGGAGCTGCCCAGCGGATGGGAAAAACGAGCAAGAACGGGCCGACACACACGAGTGGATAACCTGAGGCGGGCATTACCCGTCTTCGTGCACAGTACGGTACAGCAAGAGACTGAGAGTCTCCCGTCCGAGACTGGGACTGGGCAGCGCAGCCCACACACAGCACAGTGGACACAGCACAGCGGATGAGTGAGTGGGATGGTCTGTATCCGGCGGTGATGGCTTCCAGTCGCGACAGTCTCCACTGTGGTCCAGAGTGTGGACGATCGGCGACGTCAACGCGTGAACGCATCAAGCTCTAAAATACAGAACGGGAGAAAGGCTTCGGGACAGGCGAGGAATGGAAAACCCAACGATGATCGGCTATGGCAGTCACGATGGCCATCAGTGCATAGAAAGGGGTAGATAAGCCATGTGTCCACCCAACCTGATAACGACGAGACAAGTGGCGGTAAATCAGTAGGTTGATTGAAATCAGGGAAATGCAAAATTTACGATTGTGTAAAAATGACGTTTAGCAATTTAGAAATGCAACATCACCAGGCTCTGGCCGCGAGACGACTGACATCGACGCGACGTCGCCTCGATTAACAGCACCGTCCTTCCACTGGATGATGGAGACAGTAGCGTCCTGCCAGGCCACTCACGCCGTGGGTCTCACCTATGTACTGGCACTCATTAGCAGAAACCTTCTCGCTTTAGAAGCGCACGGCGGCGCAGATCTTGCGCTCCGAGTTCCACTTGCAGTTGATGTTCCAGCTGCAGAAGAGCTGCCAGATGCGGTTGCAGTCGGCCTCGTAGCGAGACGTAGGCGCCGGCGTCGGCGCTGGCGTTGGCTTGGCCGTGGTAGGAGCTGGCGTAGGAGCTGGAGTAGGAGCCGGGGTCGGAGCTGGGGTCGGAGCAGGCGTTGGGGCCGGAGTAGGAGCCTGCGTAGGAGCTGGCGTTGGCTTGACCGTGGTAGGCGCCGGCGTCTGGCGGAAGCCCTGGTACGCGCTGAACACGTTCATGCGGCCGTAGCCGAACTGGTTGTTGGGCCAGACCGAGTCCGTTGTGTTGCCACACACGTAGCCCGAGGCCACGAGGCCGGTCTGGTCGGTCGTGCCGATCAAGCGAGTCCAGACCTGCTCGTACGTCAGGTTCGGCTCGCCCTGCAGCAGCAGCGCGATGGCACCGGCCACGTGAGGCGCCGCCATGCTCGTGCCCGAGTAGATGGCGTAGGCGTCGTCCGCCGTGTTGAGCGACGAGCGCACGCGCGAGCCAGGCGCCGAGATGTCGGGCTTCAGGAGACCGGCGACCGTCGGGCCCTTGCTCGAGAAGCTCGAGAGCGCGTCTGTGGTCATGGTCGATCCCACGCCGATGACGTTCGGGTAGTCAGCTGGCGAGTTGGCCGTACCACACGCCGGGCCGTCGTTGCCCTGCGAGAAGACGGGCATGATACCGGCCTTGAGCCACGCCGCGACAGCGTCCTTGTACCAGTCGTCGCCCTGGCCGCCGCCCCACGAGTTGCTCACGATGCGTGGCGCCTTGGAGCAGTCGGCGTTCGTGCCGTTGGTGTCAGTCGGGCACAGCATGAACTGCGCGCAGTCCAGCAGGTCCTGGTCCGGACAGTCCTCGGTGCGGCAGCCGCGGCACGAGACCCAGCTCGCGCCAGGCGCGACGCCGACGCCCTTGGCACCAGCGATCGTACCCATAGTGTGGGTGCCGTGGCCGTTGTCGTCGTGCGGCAGAGCAGTCTTGAGCTCTGGGTCGAACCACGAGTACGCACCGCCAAAGTTCTTGACGAGCGCCTCGTGGGTGCCACGCACGCCCGTGTCAATGGCACCGACGCGGACGCCCTGGCCGATGTTGCCGTCGGCCCAGACCTGCGGCGCGCTGATCTTGGCGACGCCCCACTCGTAGCCCTGCACGGCTTCGATGGCGGCGTTGATGGAGACCACGTCTATAGGCTTTGGGATGGCGTAGTTGCGAGCCTCACGCACGGACGCAACGTTAGGCAGCGCCGCGATCTTCTCGACCACGTCAAACGTGGCGCCCTGGATGGACGCGACTGGCGAGATCCAGTACGTCTTGATGGCGAGACCACTGGTGGACTCCTTGACGAAGAGGTCGGCCAGTGGCTGCAGCGCGTCGGCGTGCGTGCGCTCGAGCTTGTTCTTGAGCGCGTTGATGCGCAACGTGCGATCCGAGTACGAAGCCTCCTGGAACGACTCGGCGACGTTGCTGGATGTCTTCATGGTCACGATGAGATCCACGGTGCCGGCGCTGGCCAGTGCGCGGTGGATGCTGCGGTCGACGACCGACGGGTTGGCGTTGGCCGAGGCCGCGGCGACGGCGAGTGCGGCGATGACGGTGGCGAGACGCGCGTTCATGGTGGCTTCAGTAGGTGTGGAGGCGAGCGCAAGACGAGTTGTGAGCTCATGCGGATGCCAGGTCCAGGCGAGGTCGAGGAGGACTATGGAGGCTTAGCGGATCAGCCCACACAGACATTGCTTCCATTTCTGTACGAGGTAGACGATGTGCCACATAGGTGAGCAAGCATTGGGCTACAGGCGAGAGGAGCAAGCAGACTGCTCAGCCGAGAAGAGCACAGAGGAAGCCGGGATGGGATGGAAGCTCTGCAATCGGATCCGAGTCGGAAGAGCAGACTGCCGATTCGGATCCGTGTCTCTGCGCGGTAGTCGACTGCTATTAATAATCGAAGCGCGCCGCCTTTCTCTTCCTTATTCAGACAGCGTTTGTCTGATCCAAGGCTGAGGCTGCGAGAGTGGTTGCCAACGTACGAAGACCCGGATCTCCAACGTGGAATCCTGGTTTCTCACGCAGACACTCCCGCCGACAGGCTCAACAGCCAATGGTTGCTCATTCTGGGGATCAAAGCCTACAGTACGATTCCTAGCAGAACCACTGTCCGACGACAGGGAGGTTTGCTGCACAGAATGGAAATGGCTGGTCTCTAAAATAGTGAAACTTGGGAGATTTCGTAAAATTCTTAGGTCCGTTCCTAAAAAAAGAACGCTTGGACTGATTTTTCACGATTCCATAGAGAGTCAGATTGGAATTGTGCATGGACGAGCCAGATTTGGACACATGCACGGTCTCGTGTACGGAACGTCAACGAGACCTCGACGGTCAATCTGAGAACGAAGAGGCCATTCAGCAGACGGTAGTGCAGCAACAGGCTCCCAGTGTACATGGATGCGACCGAACTTCCAAGTTCATCAAAACAAGGTAGGCAATCGCCCAAACAAAAAGATCTCCAATTTGCTGACAGCCTCGCTCCACCGATCAAACAAGAAGAGAGCCAAAGCTTACAGTGTCCATGCATGAACTCACGAGGAGGAGCTTTGGTGATCTATCTATATATCAAGCAAGGATGACTAGAACAGCCCATTTGCTCCTCTTCTGTGTTACGGTACTCTACTTACACTGTTGGCGGATTCGAATCGAAGCCTGCGAGTCTCGCAGGCTCGCAGCCAGAAGGCGGCTTTTGCCGACGGCAAACTGGCAGTGCCATCACTCACTGCGCAGAAGCAGAATCCACAGTGGGTCATCTTGGTCACCGACTGGCACGCTTGATCTGATCTGCTGGAGTGCTGGACCAGATGCGGCTCTTTTATACGCACTTGTGGCGAGTGTCCAACTCTATGACCGCTGTCCTCAATAGTGGACGGCGTCCGGATCCAAACTCGTCGACGAAGAGTGACCACCATGAGATCCAAACTGTCGACGAGAGCGCCGAATTCACCCACAAATCTACAAAAATGGAAGCGAGTCGCCTTCCCACGCACGCGGCGGCTTGAAGAAGCGCCATGTTCGAGACACGCGCGTGTGGGTTTCCAAAGATCTGCTGGACGCTTGGCGAGACCGCTTCAAGTTCCAGGAGCCGCTCGTTGACTGGATCCTGTCACAGCAATCATCAACTGCCAAGAATCGAAATGGAAACTCGACGTCACCTCCGCACCCACAACAACGCATTGCATGGTGTGTTGGAGTTGTATCATGCAGTTCGAAGGCTTCGAAGGTTGTACATTATAGTCCAGTATTCAGTGGTGGCGTTTTGAAATGTGTGAGAAACAGCGTGAGATATCGGGAAATCTCTCCGACCAGGATTCAAGAATGCAACGCTACTCGCTGACTGCTGTCCGGTCTTTGGGCGGCAACATCGGGCACGTGGGTGTGTGGGTGGCACGGCAGGACTCAGTCTTGTCTTGCCACCCAGAACAGCGTGTGTCTCCCGTCTCGCTCAACTTAATCGAACCGCCCTAGGATCCGAGTCCTCTCTCTCTCTCTCTCTCTCGCTCGCTCGCTCCGTTCTTCGCAGTCTCTCACTTTCGCTTTTGCGCTCTCCCTCCGAGTCATCTTCTTCCCCTCAAGCTCCTCACAAGATGAACGCTCGTCTCGCCACCATCATCGCCGCGCTCGCTGTGGCCGCGGCCTCGGCCAACGCCAACCCGGCGGTGATCGACCGCAGCGTGCACCGCGCTCTCGCGTCAGCCGACCGCGTCGACATCGTCGTCGAGATGAAGGACACGACCAAGGTCGTCGAGTCGTTCCAGGAGGCCGCGTACCCGACGCGCTCGGACCGCATCAACGCGCTCAAGAACAAGCTGGAGAAGGCCAACGCCGAGGCGCTGCAGCCTCTCGCCAACCTGTTCACGCAGGAGTCGGTCACGGCCGGCCTCAACATCAAGACGTTCTGGATCGCGCCGAAGGCCGTGATCAACGGTGCCACCTTTGAGCTCGTCGAGAAGATCGCCGGTCTGCCAAACGTCGCGTCCGTGCGTGAGCAGAAGCTCATCAAGGTTGCCAAGCCGATCATCGAGACCTCCATCAACGCCGCCATCGAGGCCGTGCAGGGCACCGAGTGGGGCGTCGCCAAGATCAGCGCGCCGCAGGTCTGGTCCGACGGCAACATCGGCCAGGGCGTACTCGTGGGCTCGATCGACACGGGCGTGCGTGCCTCGCACGAGGCTTTGTCCAAGAACTTTGTCGGTAAGTACGGATGGTTCGACCCAGAGCTGAAGACCGCGGTGCCACACGACGACAACGGCCACGGCACCCACACCATGGGTACGATCGCTGGTGCCAAGGGCGTCGGCGTCGCGCCAGGCGCCAAGTGGATGTCGTGCCGTGGCTGCCGCACGGAGGACTGCCCAGAGAGCGACCTGCTGGACTGCGCGCAGTTCATGCTGTGCCCAACGGACACGGACGGCACCAACGCCGACTGCTCCAAGGCGCCTCGCCTCGTGAGCAATTCGTGGGGCGGCGGCCAGGGCGACGCCTGGTACAAGCCGGCGGTGGACGCGTGGCGCAAGGCCGGCATCATCCCCGTGTTCGCCATGGGCAACGAAGGCCCTGCGTGCGCGACCGCCAGCTCGCCAGGTGACTACCCGAACGTCATCAGCGTGGGCTCGACCACCAAGGTCGACGCGCTCTCGGGCTTCTCGAGCAAGGGCCCGACCATCGGCTCGGCCGAGCTGCGCAGCCTCATCAAGCCAGACATCTCGGCGCCTGGCTCGCAGGTGCGCTCGGCGTGGAACGAGACCGACAACGGCTACCTCACGATCTCGGGCACGAGCATGGCGACGCCGCACGTCAGCGGCGCCATCGCGCTGCTGCTGAGCCAGGAGCCGGACCTCACGTACGAGCAGGTCCTCGTGCGTCTCGTGACCACGACGGACCAGAACGGTCTGCGTCCGTCGGGCTACTCGTGCAACACGAGCGACGCCGTTTGGCCTAACAACCAGTTCGGCCACGGCCGCCTCAACATCTTCAGTGCGTACCAGGGCTACCGCTCGGCGCCAGTCACGACGGCTCCTGCGCCAGCGCCGACCACGCCGTGGGTGACGCCAACGCCGCCGCCGACCACCGCCGCGCCAGTGCCAACGACCCCAGCGCCTACGACGCCAAAGCCGACGACTGTCGCGCCAACGCCAGCACCAACGCCAGCGCCGACGCCAGCTCCTACGTCGCGTTACGAGGCCGACTGCAACCGCATCTGGCAGCTTTTCTGCAGCTGGAACATCAACTGCCAGTGGAGCTCGGAGCGCAAGATCTGCGCGGCCAAGAAGTAAGCGGGTGAAGATGACGACCATGGACGATAGTAGGCTTGTGAGTAGAGTTTTTGTTTTCGAGCTTGAGCTTCGAGGAATGTCGGCACATGCAGATGAAATGAAGCGGCTTGAATCTATGCGACCAGTTGTGGAATTCTTGTCGTCAGGTTCTCGAGAGAGGCTTCCGTCAGCTGAACGAGAAGCCGTCGTTGTCGTACCAGTCGACAGACTGACTGGCCATCCGACTCTTGGTCTTTGCAGGTTTCGCTTGGCGAGCGGGCCTCTGCGGCGGCTTTCCGACTGGCTTCGTCGCTGGGTTCGATTCCTGCGGGAGATCAGTCATGGTGATGAGAAACGCTACACGGATAGGGAATGAAAATCGACAGCTTACCTTCGCCACTGACTGCTTCGACTGTGAGGCTTCACGGGAGACTACCTTGCGCTGCGAAGCCGTTTCCAAGTGTCCGGTCGACACCTTTCCGCTGGAAACAGCCTTTGACTTGGTTGGTGCGGCCGCTTTACTTACTGTCGGGGTCTTCTGTTGGTTCTTTGCCGATGGTGCAGACGCAGCTTGCGGAGGTACACCTCTTTGCTTCGGCTGAAGTGGAATAGAGACCACTCCTGGAGCTACTTGACGCTTCTCGCGTGACTTTGGATGAAGCGTCTTCGCTGGGACTTGGTCTTTTCGACTGTCTTGCGACGTAGGAGAATATGGAGGAGTTTTCTGTCCGCGTGGTTCTGGCTCAGCGGGTTGTGATTCCACATTGGCAACGGTCTCAGTCAGTGGCTTCGAGACTGGTCTATTCGAGATAGGAGGACGCACGACTTGGGCACTGTGAGAAGACTTCGGACGGCTTGTGGGTTCTTCTTGAGCCGACTTGGTAGCTGCAGTGACCAGCTGAGATAGCTCTGCAAGGTCGCTCTGCTTGCGACGCTTGGTGATCTTGGTAGCCGCACCCATGGTTGTCTTCGCTGTTGCTCGGCTCTTCTTCAGTTTGGAGGCAGGTGGCTTCACCTGAACTGCGTTCGCAGTTTGTCTGGACGTACCAGTGCTTGCTTTTGATTCTGGATTCTGCCGTTGGTCTGGTACTGTCTTGTGTGACGCATCGCAGCTTGCATCCAGATCAGTCTCAGCTTGTTCAGCAGCGCTTGCAAGTCGCATCTTCTCGTCGTCTTCAACTTGCTTGGCAACTCTTTTGGCTTCTGCCTTCTCACGAGCAATCGCTTGTTGTGCTAGCAGTTCTGCGTGCGCTTGAGCAGCAGCTCGCTGAGCCTGCCACTCGGCCTCATCTCTCGCTTTCTTGGCACCCAGCTTCGCCACAAGATCCTTATGTTGATCACGCTACGTTGTTTCGATAGTGAGCCATTGGAACGCCTCGTTAATCACGACTGCAAGGAACCAACCTTGGCGTCGATTTCTTCTTGGTAGCGTGCTTGCACGGAATCGACCAGGTAACGATCCTCCATCTGATGAAATCATGATCAGACAATCACCACAAGGACAGCAAATTACTATATCAAAGCCACTACCTTCTCCCGCGTCGCCGTCGCCTGCTCCACCAATTCCTCAAAGCGTGCAGTTTCCACCGCTGATGCCTGCTTTGACTAGATGAAAACTTCGTCAGCTTGATGTTTCCATCATAGCATGGAGTTTGCTCTCACCTGGTTCGTGATTGCTTGGAGCAACTGGTGCTCATTATCAAGATCAAAACTCTGGTCAAAACCCAGGCTCTGCAGTTTCGCCGTCGTTGAGATCGCCACGTCGAACGCGGCAGTTGCAGCAGTTCTTGCTTCTTCTTTTGCTAAGCTCATGGCTTCCGCGATGCGGAGCTGGTGAGACAGCTCGTCTTCCAATGCCATTTCTAGGCGATCGTTTGTGCTGATCATATCACGATTCTTCGAGTGCATAACTCCCAGAGCTGCTGAGATGTCTGCACAATCTTCTTGGACGCGTGCAACTTCTCCTCGAACAGCATCCGTGTCTTGCATCATCTTGGTGTGGAAAGCTCTCACTGATTGAAGTTCAGTGGAGCTCGCAGCGAGCTCACGCTTGGCCAAAACGGCTCGGTCTTGAGCGGTTGCGATGAGCTGGCTGACGTCGGCTGCTTCCTTCTCCATCGCAGCGTTATGCTGCGAAATTGAACGCATCTGTTCCTCAAATCCCTGCTTGAATGTGTTGTAGGCTAGGGAAGCAACGAGAGAGCCGGTAAGATATGATGAACTCAGCGTTGGAGATGCTTTCAGTCATACCTCGCTCGTCAGCATCCCGGGCGACCACCAACGCTTCATGCTCCATTTGGAGGTGAGCCAGTTGTCGCTCCAGCCACTTGAGTTGGTCTTCACGTGCCTAGTAACAAATTTCGCCGATTAGAAGCAGGAAAGCCGCGCACTTCATTCTAAGAGCAAACATACCGCAACATTTGCTTTGGCCACAGACAAGAGCGCGACCTCTTCCTTTCTGCGAAGCAGCGCATCTCGCTTCCCGAACTTCGCCCTCGCGATCGTTGCCTATGGTGATTTTTGTTAGCATCGACTGAAGCTGTTTGATCCCCGTGGGGCGGATGTTTCTTGTGTACCGCTAGCTCCTCGAGTTTTTGCGTCAGGAGGTGCGCTCTCTCTTCGACTTCAAAGTCTTCTGGGAGTGCAGCCTGGAAATATAACAACTATTGGTATCAACACGAGTGGAATACGATCTCGTGTTCGATACGCACCCCGGACTTGCGGAGTAGCTCTTCCACATGATGAAGTTCTCTGTTCACACGTGAATATTAGCATTAAAAGGCAACGCACCTACGATCAACAATGCCTTCTGCGACTCACCCTTCAGCGACCATCTTCCTCTCGTTCAAGCCTCTCATGTCTTCAGCGTGCATATAAGGCGAGTTCACGGCGGCCTGCGAGTCGGCATGCAGCATGTGAGCATACATGGATCCTAATCCAGGCCATCTCGATGGGAGCACCAGACTTACCACACGGCGATCAACGAGGCTGGAATCAATCTTGTCCAGTTGCTTTTGGATTCCCTCTGAAGACAGCTTTTCGCTCTCAAAGCACTGAGATGCTCGACTGAGCGCGTCTTCCGCCGCTCTCGCAGCAGCAAGTTCTCTCTGCGGTCCCAACAGCATCAACAAATAAGTTGGTGGGTCACTACGAAAACAAAGCGTTTTCGCATACCTGCAGAGCAACCATCACGGCATCCACGTCTTCCTCCATCATGTGTTGCGTCTCTCGTGCTTAGCCATACAACTGTCAGCATCTCAAACATTTCCGCATTTCCAACAAAAAAGCCCACCTTGACTGAAGGCCACCGACGCAGCTTCGAAATCACTGTATGAGCGTTGCAGCTGCTCTTCCTTCTCCATGCAGACGCTCTCCTGGAATGCGCGTTGCTTCTCAAACGACACGAGTAACGCCTCACACAGACGCAGCTTCTCTCCGGCTGTCGCCAAGTCGTCGCCATCAACCGCCTTCGATCCTTTCGCTCGCTCCGGAAGATTGCCCGTCGCCTCAAGCGCCGTTCGAAGCGCATCAACCTTTGCATCGCGCAAACGAGCTCGTTCCCTACGTAACCACGTGAGCAAACGCCATGCGTGGACATACTCGCTCGACGCCACTCACTCCAGCTTCGCGTTGCTCGTGATCAGCGCTTCATGAGTCTGACGTAGCTGGCATAGCAGCTTCGTGCGCTGATGAAGACACGCATCCAACTTGTGCACTTCGCTCTCCAGGATACCACGCTTCTTGGACAACCTGCAACTTCAACACGTTAGTTCAACTGGTGGGGGTTCCTTGTCATTTCGTACGCTGTAGCGACTCACAGCTCCAGCGAAAACGACGGCATTGCCATCCCACTCGCGCCCTGCATCATCTTCATACTCTTCTTCGTCGTAGATGGCGACTCCATGCGTATGAAGCCTATCTCCATCGACGCCGCGCTTGTCGTTGCCGCCATTTGCGAGTTGCTCTTTGGTTGCCGCTTTCTTTCCTTCGTCAACTTGCCCGCCCCAACTTTTCTTTCAAGAGTGATGGTCACTTCAATCTTCCCTGAGATAGTGTGCACCACACCATTTCTGAAGTCACCCAATTCGACGCAGGATTCGTCCATCTGCTCGTCCGAAGAACAAAGCAACAAAGCAAAGGGGATGGGCCTCTCTCTCTCTGCTTCGTTCGTTCAGAGGAGGCTTGGTCTCCAGCGAATGAGGGCTCGCCACCTCTGCATGGAGCGCAGTCATCCGTTGTCAACCATGGAGGATGCCGACTCACCATTGCCCCATGCCCAGAGTATAAGGTGATGTCATGGTTCAACCGAGCGCTTCTCGCTCATGATGGAGAGCGTGGAAACGTAATGGCAAATGATGACTCCCGCGTTTTCGCCGAAGCGCTGTATGACCACCCGCAAAAGAAGCCATTCCGTCATCCAAACCTTCGATTTGTGTATTTCCAACACGTCCATTTCCAACACTAACATACAAATACCAAGTACAGATGTTTTAAACAGCAAACGACATTCTCCACAAGCAAGCAGCCCCTCTTGAGCGAACAGCACCAGGACCAGTGGTCCTCCGCTCCAATCACACAAATCAGTTCCCTGGATTTTTGTGATTTGCCTCGTTCCCAAGCATTCACTCTGATTTCTCTCTAGATTTCCTAATATATCTGTCTAAACATACTGAATCAAGTGATTGTTTCAAGGAGGATCCTCCGTCCGACAACCGAAGAGCTCCAGTCACGCGACAAGTCACTTGGGCATGGCTGGCTGACTCGCGAGTGGGCACGGCATCAGACCTGCTCACTCTCCAAGTCGCGACACCCGAGAAGCGGTCCTCCCAGCACCACACGCGTATCTGCATCTCTGTGCGTTCACCATGCTTCTCCGCGGTCTCTGGCACATGGGCGCAGGCGTGCTACGCCGCAAGCTCAACCCGCCGACGCCTGGCGCGCTGCTGCACTTTCCGGGCGTGTGGCGCTCGCGCGCCGGTCTCAAGGACTGCAATTTCGGCAGCAAGCTGGTCGAAAACGCCTACATCCGCAACATGGAGCTGGCCATTTGGTACGGCTGTGGGTACGTTGCGCTTTTTTTCTACTGGCTACTGTGTTGTTCCTCGATTCGTGGTGCTAATGCTTGCGCTTGTGCTTCGTTGTTACAGACTGCAGGGCATTCTCCACGCGTGTGCGCGCAACCGCTGGTACTTTGTGTTCGGCTCGCAGGGCCTGCGCCACTACAAGGACATCGGCCTCTTCCAGCCCTTCGAGGTCCACACACGCAACGTGTACTGGGACGACAACTGGTTCTTCCTGCTCGCGCAGTTCCGCTGCCCAGACACCAACGAGGTCTTCGCCGAGGGCCTTTCGCGTGTGATGCTGCGCCACGGCCGCGAGCGCGTGGACTCGCGCATACTGTATGAAGAGATGGGCGTGCACGGTCTCCAGGACCGCGAGATGCCCGAAATCGTCAAGGAATTCCTGCTCTGGGACGCGGCCACCGAGCAGAACATGAAGACCACGACCGAAGAGAACGCGATCACCTTCGCGGACCGCAAGCGCCCGCCGCCAGTTATGTCCGCCTACTCCATGAACCTGCCGTTCGACGGCGCCGTGCCGCAGATGAAGCAGGAGTAAGGAGTCCGTGGCCAGCAGAAGCTGCCCACCTACAAGCTAATATCAATTGTACACCATTATATTCCTCTCACGCTGTCTCCATGCGATCTCGTGCGCCTCCATGCCTAGCCAACTCGTAGGCTCTCATGTGGAGTCCTGGCACCAACAGAGACAAACCCAAAGTGATTCTGGAAAGGAGTCCATATCATACCTCATAGACACCACATCGTATTTCACGTTGACAATCGGTTATCGAGGGTATTCGATACTGACAGTGAGAACCACAATGCTTTTGATCACCATGAACTTCAAGTGGCTCCAGTATCTTCTCTCGCAGTCCCGCGCTTCAGTGTCATTAGATCTCCTCGTGAATCAGTCATGTCACTGGGACAGATCCCTGTGATTGGCGTTCTTCCATGGCCGGCAGCGAACCCGACCGTCGTTGACAGCACCTTACGATCCACCTCGATTGCTCTTCACCTCGCTTCTCTGTCACTCACTGCGCCATGCTGTCGCTGCTTCGCCGCCTGCCGTCGCGCTCTTCCCATTCATTCGCGAACTCTCTCTGTCCCGTCCGCTTCTCCATCTCTTCCCCCTTCAGCACCATGAGCACCGACGCCAAGATCGCGCTCAGCGCCGCCGAGTTCCGCTCTTTCACCGTCACGTCCGTGACGACGGTGTCCCCCAACACCAAGAAGCTCGTCTTCGCGTTGCCTTCGCCAGAGCACGAGATGGGACTCACGGTCGCGAGCTGCCTCGTGGCCAAGGCTGAGGTCGACGGTGAGACTGTGATCCGTCCGTACACGCCCGTCAACCTCGACAGCGACAAGGGCGTGCTGGAGCTCGTGGTCAAGGGCTACCCGACGGGCAAGCTCAGCAAGCATATTGTGGAGCTCAAGGTCGGCGACTCGCTCGAGTTCAAGGGTCCGTTCGTCAAGTTCGCGTACAAGCCGAACCACTTCTCGCGTCTGGGCTTCATCACGGGCGGCTCCGGTATCACGCCTGCGTTCCAGGTCATCCGTGAGGTTGTGCGCGTGACCGACGACAAGACTCAGGTGGATCTGATCTTCGCCAACAACACGGAGGAGGACATCCTGCTTCGTAAGGAGCTGGACGCCATCGCGGCTCAGCACAGCAACGTGCGTGTGCACTACGTCCTGAGCAAGCCGTCTCCTAGTTGGACGGGCCACTCGGGTTTCGTGACGCCAGAGCTCGTGCAGAAGCTGCTGCCGTCGCCGACGGAGGCCGGTCCGATCCTCATTGGTGTGTGCGGCCCACCGCCGATGATGGAGGCCGTGTCGGGTGACAAGAACCCGGACAAGACCCAGGGCGAACTGCGCGGCTTCCTCAAGGACCTCGCGTACACGCAGGAGAAGGTCTACAAGTTCTAATTGTCTCCCATTGAATCAATCACTCATTTTTGTTGTTTTTTGCCATGTACATCAATCAACCATTCTTCACGCCATATTTTGCCTTGTTCTTCTCTGACTGTCATACTACGAGCTTTCCCTTAGTTCTCGGTGATCATGGGCGTGGTGAGGTGCCCGGTCTGGTTCATGTACGCGACCTGGACGTTGCCGACCGAGTCGATCTCGAGCGACGTGATGCCGCAGTGCGTGTAACGCATGCGGCCCCACGTGCCGTCCGGCTCGACGCCCAGCGCGCGGCAGATGAACCAGCGGATGATGTTGGCGTGGCACACCACGATGCGGTATCGGTCGCCCGTGCGGTGCTGGGTCTTGGTGCCAAAGATCTGCGCGAACGACGCCTTGTCCTCCTCACTCAGATCGTACTCCTGCACGTTCAGGTCGTCCGGGATCAAATGGCGGAACGACGTGCGGTACAGCACACGCAGACGCGCGTTATCGGAGACCATGTTGTCCAGCTTCTCGCGCGCGAGCACCTTGCGGTTGGTCGACGGCAGTGGGTTACTCGGCCAGGCCTCGCGGTACAGCTTGTTCTCGCGCAGCTCGTAGCCGTCCTTGGGGAAGCTCTGCGCCATCCACTGCGCCGTCTCCACAGACCGCCGCATGCCGCTGTGGTACACAGGGAACTTGGGGAAGCGCTTGAAGATCTTGCGCGTCTCCAGGTACTCGCGCAGGAACGCGCCCGTGCGCTTGCTCTGCTCGATGCCCAGCTCCGTGAGCGGGCCGTTCACGTCCTGCGACGGGTTCTGCGACAGCACGTACTGGCCGTGGCGCACGAGGATGATGTGGGTCGTGCGCGAGTGGTCCACCATGGACCGGTCCACAGGCTGCTCCACGACATTGGCAGAGGACGCGACGTTGATGGCCGTCATCCAGTCCATCAGCGCCTGCACGTCCGGCGCGGTGAGCACGCGCGTGGAGCCGGCGCCCTGGAACGAGATGGCGAACTGCAGACCTTCCAGCCGCTCCACGGACGCGCCGCGCACGTTCATGGTGCCCTTGTGCGCGCCGTAGTTGTAGCGCGCGCTCTGCTCGATGGTGTAGTACATAAGCTCCTGGCCGCGCAGCACGAACATGCGCTGCAGTAGATCCACCGTCAGTCAGTCGGTCATTATCCAGCATACAAACCCACAGTATTGGCTAGTAGAGACGTACGTTCTTCCATGTGTGGAGTCCGCCTTCACCCTTCTTCTCGAGCACGCCCTCCATGAGCACTTCGTTGGTGAAGATGGAGATGTTGGCGTCGGCGATCTTGGTCTCGGAGAACACGTTGGGGCTCGGAGGCGGCACGGCGCCGCCGGAGATGGCGCGCATGATGGACGGCCGCATGGACGACGCGCGCGACATGGTGAGTAGCTACTACAGATTACAGGAGACTTAGAGGGGGCTAGAGGGGTCTCTACGAGGAGCTCAGTAATGGAGAGCTCTTGCTTTTTGGCGGGTCACGTCCGTCGGGCATGTTTCTCCCCAACAGCGGAGCAGAGTTGGGTTGGGCCTGTACCACTTCTGCGGTACCCACGCAGTTAGACCAGAGAGCCGGCTGGCGCCCAGGCTGGCAGCAGGCGCGAAAACCAGCTGGTTCGGTGCAAGAGAGCGTAACGAAGTGGTCCACAAGAGGACACCTGACTGGTTGAAAGACGTAACCGCAAGTGTAACCATTTCGTAACCGATTCTGTACCCTACGAATAAAAATGACAAAAATAGGTGGGGATGTAGCCGTGAGAAAGGCAACCACCCGAATTGCATTGATCATTAGAACTTGAAGACCTGCTCCTGCGTGTATGCGAGCTCCTTGAGGAAGCCGCCCAGTTCACCCTGCGCACCACGAGGGCCCTTGCTGCCCGACACGGCCTCCATCATCGGCGGAGGACCACAGACGCCAATGAGGATCGCGCCGTCCTCAGTAGACGACGGCAGTAGCTTCTGCACAAGCTCTGGCGTCACGAAGCCCGTGTGGCCAGTCCACTCAGGCGACGTGTCCTTCACGACGTAGTGCACGCGCACGTTGCTGTGCTTGGCCGCGATCGCATCCAGCTCCTTGTGAAGCAAAACGTCCTCCTCCGTGTTGTTGGCGAAGATCAAGTCGACTTCAGTCTTGTCCTCAGCCACACGCACCACCTCCTTGATCACCTGAACGGCCGGGGCGATGCCTGTGCCACCGATGATCAAGCCGATGCGAGAGTACTGGTTCGGCTTGTACGCGAACTTGACGCACGGGCCCTTGAACTCGAGCGAGTCGCCGACCTTCAAGCCGACGATGTGCTTGCTGAGCTTGCCGTTTGGGTAGCCCTTGACCACGAGCTTCAGCACGCCCTTGTCGCTGTTGAGGTTGACGGGCGTGTACGGACGGATCACAGTCTCGCCGTCGATCTCAGCTTTGACAGCGAGGCTGCTGGCGACCGTGAGTCCGATCTCGTGCTCTGGAGTAGGCAGCGCGAACACGATCTTCTTCGAGTCGTGGGATACAGTCTCGATGGACGTGACGGTGAGCGCGCGGAACTCGGCGGGGCTGAGAGCGACCTTGGCGTCGGTGCTCATGGTGTTGAATGGGGAATTGGAGAAGCGGACTTGACGGAGTAAGTTGTCGAATGAACTAACCGGTGCAGGGTCGTACGACCAGCCTTCGTGTCGTACTAACAACTCGTAGCCACTCAAATGATCCGACGGACTGGGTCACTTGGAGAAGAATGCGATCCATAGAGTTGCTGTGGATAGCCGAGCGCGTTCGATTCGAAGTGGAAGCAATTGCACTGTAGAAGCGATCGGCCCAATCATTCGGACGCGGACGCCGGTGTCAGCATGTTGTGTGAATGGAAACGTGGACGCAAGTCGCTGAAGATCAATCGGCGTGGTTGCGGCGGCGGCGTCAACATGATTCAGAGCAGAGAGCTTCCCGTTTATGCAGAAGGAAAGGTGGCTCCATCGTCGACGCCGCAACTCGTGCGCAGCCCATCTCGCGGTACTTGCCACTGGACAGTGTCCAGTGTACAGTGTACTCTGGAGTCCAGAGTCTTGCATGAGCTGCACGATGACGCCACTGGAGACACATCCAAGACAGTGGTGGATCCCGTCCATTTTGCGAGTCGAGTATCAATATACCGGTAGAGGTAGTAAAATACCGGTATTTATATGAGTTGAAGTCTCAGTTGGGTTGATTTTGAGACCAGCACTCTTTTTTTCGAACAAATTGGAGCGCCCAAAGCTCGCGATCCGTCCTGAGCTGCTCGTCAGAAGCAAATATTCGAAGCCGAGCTCAAGCCAAGAGAAGCACGATGGTGGTACTGGATCCAACTGCAGAGGCGCTACAGTAGCCTGTGGCTGTGGACGGCAAGGAGCTGGAGCAGCACGGGGATGTGTACGCGCCACGCACAGGCCCGGTCGTCGTGACCCACGGTAAGAGCCATAACGTTGCTTACTCACTTATTGCTGGGGATCGATGGGTTGACTTCTAGGTGGGGAATGAAATAGAACAAACTCGTGTATCTATTCGGAGGATCGACACGAACCCGCCGTGTTGACGATCTGCACGTACTGGACATGGGTACGCCGCGCTCTTTCTCTCTCTTGTGTCTCTTTGGTTGATGAGAGTCGCGTGGATACTTTTATATATGCTGCAGCGACGACAACGTGGACTTGCGTGGAGCCCGAAGGTGATCTCCGTCCAGGGCCACGCTCACTGGCTGGGGGAGTCCTTCACGGAGATCGTCTGTACGTGTTTGGCGGTCAGTACGCCCAACACACCCCGTGCACCGCTAGTTTGTTTGCATTTGATTTCGGTGGGTTCGGGTGCTGAGCGACCGGCACCAGTCGCATGGATGCAATCATTTTCTAACGGCAGTGTACTTTACAGGGACATACCAGTGGGAGGAACTGCCTGGTCGTGGCTCGGCACCCACGGGACGAATCGACTTCACCATGTCTGCTACCGGCCAAGAGCTCGTCGTGTTGGGCGGCCACAACGGAGAGATCCGCTACAACGAACTATTCACATATTCGTTGGCCGACTCGACATGGCGCCACGTCACCCGGCACGGAAAGGGACCCTCGTCTCGCTTCGGCCACAGCGGCGTCATCCACGCGGCCAGCAACCGGCTCATTGTCTTCGGAGGATGGAACGGACGGACCACTCTGGGCGACCTGTACGCTCTCAACCTCACGAGCTACAAGTGGGAGAGGCTCGAGACAACGGGCGACGGACCGACGCATCGCTACCGCCACGAGGCAGTCATTCATGGCGATAGCATGCTGGTGTTAGGAGGCATCGATCAGCAGTTGAAACGCTTCAACGACCTCTTCCGGCTCGATCTGCTCACGAATGCATGGACGAAAGTGCAAATCAACATGCCTCCTGACCAAGTCCCACCCACTCGCATATTCCACAGGATGGTGGTCGTGGATCAGAAGCTGCTCGTGCTGGGCGGCTACGATGGCGACAAGCGCTACAACTCCCTCCACGCATTCGACTTGGAGCCAAAGAAGAAAGAAAATGAGGATGAGATGCTGGCCATGCGCATGCGCATCGTCATGCGCCTCTAAGAAGAAGAGAAGATCCTGGATAGAGACTACGAACAAGCATCCTCACTAGTCCGTAGTCTCGTTATTGGAGCCTCCAGCTTCAACTACAGCAGTATATGTTTCACCACGTTTAGAAGCAGTATTGTACCATTACCTCGCACCCACTCACACTCCGACGCCTTACGAGACCATCTATTCGGTGGCCCACACGGCGACATCTTCTGTGCAAGTTGCCTGCGAATGATCAGCGATGACAGTCCAGTGAGTGCCACGGTCTAACGAGCAGGCCATCGATTTCGCCGCTCTTCCACGATCCATTTTTAGATTCTTGACATGGGATGCGCATGAGACGCTGATTTCGCTCCGATTTTGGCTCGGATTCGGCTCGGACAGACTTGGAAGCAGTCAAGCAGCCGATATTCAGCATGTTGCCTTCCCAAGCCAATGTGTTGTCCACAGTCACAAAGAGGATCACATGACGTCGTCCAGATTCCATGCTGTGAAGGATCTGGCTGTTGACTTCTCGTCGATTCACTCGCTGCTCCGTCTGATAGTATCAAAGCGTCAGACGCTCGTGAAGGTGCAAGGAGCTCCATACTCTAGAGCTACAGACACGAGCACTAGCAGAGCTGTAGCACCGGTACGCCGAATTGCCAACTTCTGCGTACATTCAAACAGATTTTGTATTAGGCGATGGCCTGTTGTAGTATCAACATGCAGTCGTTCAAGCTCAGCCGATGCGTGGGCGTGACATTTGAAAGCGTCCAGCGGCGTCCGGATCGTCACGGACTTCGTCCAGTCCGTAGACGACTTCAGGAGCTTCCGTGGCCTTGGACTCTTCGCCTTCACTCGCGAGTTCACGCCCAATGCGTGGGCGTGACATTTGGAAACGACCGGCAGCGTCAGGGTCGTCACGGACCTCGTCCAGGCCGTAGACGGTGTCAGGAGGACTCGTAGGCGCTGTGTTGTTCTGGTCTTCAGCCAGCGAGTGGGAGGGCGAGAGGGCCACAACGAAGGCGACGAGAGCGATGACAGTAGTGGTGAACTTCATAGAGCTGTAGACTGGACTGGACTGGAGCTTGTGGGGTAGGGGGTAGACTGCTAGTTGTAGAATGAACTGATGCAGATCACGGGCATCGTCGTGTGGACCCCCAGTATCACTAGGCATTGAGGACAGGCAGAGGCTATGGTGGGGATCGTTGGAGTCCCATGAGGACTCTGGGGACTACGCCACACAGTGGCGTGTCATATGAGGCTGTGTATGTAGCTCCAATCGTGTAGAAGCCGCCTCAACGGCTGCAATGTGCACGTGGTCGCCACTACCAGCGTCCGTGTGTCGCCACTGCATCTGCTTCTGCGAAGGCGTGACGACTCGTCAGTCTACTTCAAGACGTCTATATATGTTATTCTGTGGAAGTTGTTGTGTAGATATGTTGTAAAAGTGAGATTGTGGGGGTTATTCTTGAAATCGAAATTTCTGTAGCCATATCTAAGCTGACTTTTGAGCCGAGTGACTTGACGTGACGGGGAGAACTTCTCCGCGAGAAGCTCGCCGTCCGTCAGTCACATCGTCTTTTCTTCATCCGTCCACAGCTCGACACTGAAGTCAACGACGTCAGCTCCGCTGCGAATGAACAGCCAGCGAAGTGCCTTTCCTGGTCTTCTCTCCGTCCTTGAGGCGACGACCACGATGTGTGAAGAGCGGAAGGAGAAGGTGGCCGGAGGAGCGACTGAACATCTGCCGACTCTGGAAAGTACCAAAATACCGGTATATACCGATATACGACATTTACTGATCCCACTTCAATCTCCCTTCGATAGCAGTCCGATGAAAATAGTGACCATCACTCTGTCCTTAAGAGACACAAACTGTGATGTGGAACGATGGCTGCTGTGGGTTTCGTCGTATTTTGTTTTCTTTCTTCGTTTTCTTTCCATACATTCTTCAAGAAGTCCAGCTGCTAAAAACAGAAAGAACCGTCGTTTTTCTGTCTGGCTATTGTTTTTTCGTTGGCGTTTGCTTTTTTCCGGGTTTTTTTGGTGTTTTTTCACCAACACACTGTCGCAGCTCGGCAACTTTTCCGCCCCAACTTCCCAGAAGAGGAAACCCCCGAAGCCGGAAGCCAGAGGAAACGGACGACCAAGCGACACCACGCGCCACATCCGCATCCATCGGCAACTCACGCTACGAGCCCACGGCACGCGCGCGGAAGCACGCAGGGAGACAAGACAACCACCACACACGACTCTACGACACGATGGTCGCGTCCAAGAAGCGCAGCGCCACGGGCGGCGGTCTGCACGGCAGCGCGAGTTGCAGCGGCGGCGTAGCGGCCATGGGAAACCAAAGCGGCGTCATGGCGATGGCGCCCGCGATGGAAGTGCGTGCGTGGGACAAGCTGCAGCCACTGGGGGAGGCCTACAGCCCACGCACGGGCCACACGGTCGCGAGCACTGGTGCGTAAGATGCTCTATGGACGCGTGGAGACGAAAGGAAACTTATGAGTTTGTTGGTTGATTGTAGATGGACGCGTGTATGTGTTTGGCGGCACGGACCGCCGCCGCCGGCAGCAGGATCTGTTCCAGTTCGACATTGGTGCGTGCGCTCAGAGCAGTGGCGATTGGATCTGTGGCCTGCGTCATACTGACTCTTGGTGGGTGATAATGATGGACAGCGACTAGTTCCTGGACGCAAGTGCAGACGCGAGGCGCGTTGCCGCCGCGTCGTTCGGGCGCATTGGGCGTCGTCCACGAGAGCCGCATGTTCATCTTCGGCGGCTACGACGGCCGCGACGGCAACTACTTCAACGACCTGTTCTTCTTCAATCTCGGTGCGTTTTTCTTGTCTTGAACTGCAGGTCTCTAGAGTCAAATTTTGATCTAATTCATGCGGTTTGATGACGCGGGCTACTACAGAAAGCCAGCGGTGGGATGAGATGCCCAGCGTCATCGGCGACCGGCCCGACGCGCGCACGGACCACATCATGGTGCTCCACTCGGACAGCATCTTCGTGTTCGGCGGCTACAACGGCACCAACCGCTTCAACGACCTGTGCGAATACGCGATCCCGCAGCGCTGCTGGCGCCGCGTCGACGCGCGTGGGCAGGTGCCTTCGCGTCGGTTTGGTCACAGCGGCGTCGTCCACGCATCCACGAACCGCCTGATCGTGTTTGGCGGATGGGACGGACGCGACACGCTCAACGATCTGTACGAGTTCAGCTTCACCACGCGTGAGTGGAAGAAGCTGACGACCACGGGCACGGCGCCGCCGCACCGCTACCGCCACACGGCCGTGATCTTCGGCGACAACATGTTCGTGTTTGGCGGCGTGGACAAGACCCACAGCCGCTTCAACGACCTCCAGCGACTCGATCTCACGACCAACACGTGGAGCGAAGTGTGCACGACGGGCAGCGTCCCGAGCAGCCGCACGTTCCACCGCGCGGTCGTCGTGGGCAGCAAGATGTATCTGCTGGGCGGCTACGACGGCACGGACCGTCTCCAGGACCTGTACGCGATCGACGTGGGACCCATGTCGCCGCCGTCGCTGCTCGAGATCTGCGCCAACTACGCAAGACGGAACGTGGATGCGGTCCTGGAAACCACAACGTTCGCAGGGGTCTCCTACGGTACGATCCGCATGTGTGTGTAGTGGATTTTTGTGGGCTTGTACTGATGAATGTATCTGTGTAGATGTGCTCAACCACGTCATTTTCAAGCGAGACATTGAGGGCCAGTTGCGCGGCAAGTGCAAAGTTTGTCGCTCTGGACGCTGCTGCGTGTACCGCATTCGACAGGAAGAGGCCAGTGAAAGCACCCGCGGCAAGGACGAGAGCCCGCGTGCGAAGCAGCACCTGTGCGCGTGTGGCCACTCCAATTTCCACCACGATGTGATTGATGAGCAAGGTGAGAGAGCCTGACAACGTTACGAACACGCCGAGAGAATAGAGTAGCTCACTTGTGTGATGTGTCTGTTCATGTGAGCAGCTCTATACGGCAAGAAGTCACCCGAGCCGCCGTCGAACAAGGTTCTGATGCTGTGTGGATCGATCTACAAGAGACTCTTCGAGGCGTCGTCGCCGCTGTCCGCACTCTCGTCCCCACGCAGTCGCTACTCATCCGACGTGTCGAAAGACGCCGATCGAGGTCTCTGAAGCAAGCAAAGCCATCAACCAAGTCATTCCCCCAGTCCCATTATTCGAGCGGTCGCGGCCACTAGAACGAACGCCTCGTCCCCCTCGCTCCTCTTGGCGTTGCCCTCACAGCAGCGCGAAGACACCAGGGCGAGTGAGCAGGGACAGGCCCGGTCCGCTTTCGCCAGACCCCCAGTTAAGTTATGCGAAACAAGCACGTGAATCCCATTAGAACAACCATCCTCATCCTCACTAGTCCGTCGTCTCTCTCCAGGAACTTCTCCTCCTCTAGAGACGCACGACGATGCGCATGCGCATGACCAGCATCTCATCCTCCTCTTCTTCCTTCTCCTTCGGCTTCAAGTCGAACGCGTGGAGTGAGTTGTAGCGCTTGTCGCCGTCGTAGCCGCCCAGCACGAGCAGCTTCTCGTCCACGACCACCATCTTGTGGAATATGCGAGTGGGTGGGACTTGGTCAGGAGGCATATTGATTTGCACTTTCGTCCAAACATTCGTGAGCAGATCAAGGCGGAAGAGGTCGTTGAAGCGGGTCTTCTGCTTATCGATGCCTCCAAACACCAGCATGCTGTCACCATGAATGACTGCCTCGTGACGGTAGCGACGCGTCGGTCCGTCGCCAGTTGTCGTGAGCTTCTCCCACTTGTAGCTCGTGAGGTTGAGAGCGTACAGGTCGCCCAGAGTGGTCCGTCCGTTCCATCCTCCGAAGACAATGAGCCGGTTGCTGGCCGCGTGGATGACGCCGCTGTGGCCGAAGCGAGGAAAAGGCACGCAACCGTGTTGGGTGATTGTACGCCACGTCGAATCGGCCAACGAATATGTGAACAGGTCGTTGTAGCGGATCTCTCCGTCGAAGCCGCCGAACACGACGAGCTCTTGGTCGGTAGCAGCCATGGTGAAGTCGATTCGTCCCGTGGGTGCCGAGTCAGCACCAGGCAGTTCCTCCCACTGGCGTGTGCCTGTAAAGAGTATCGCCGTCATTGAATGTGTGTAGACGCGTGATTGGTGCCGGTCACTCAGCACCAGAACCCACCGAAATCAAAGGCGAATAAACTAGCGGCGCACGGCGTGTGATGGGCGTATTGACCGCCAAACACGTACAGACGATCTCCGTGAACGACTCCCCCAGCCAGTGAGCGTGGCCCTGGACGGAGATCACCTTCGGGCTCGACACAAGTCCACGTTGTCGTCGCTGCCGATACAGAAATGCACTGTAATCACGCGACTCACACGAGACAGAGAGAAGAGACGAGAGAAAGAGCGTGACGTACCCGTGTCCAGTACGTGCAGATCGTCCTCTCGGGCACGGGATGTCGTTCCCCCGAATAGATACACGAGTTTGCCTATTGCAGTCCCCACCCAGAGGTCAACCCATCGATCGTCTCGCAACCAGGAACAACGTCGTGGCTCTTAGGAGCTTACCGTGGGTCACGACGACCGGGCCTGTGCGTGGCGCGTACACATCCCCGTGCTGCTCCAGCTCCTCGCCGTCCACAGCCACAGGCTACTGTAGCGCCTCTGCAGTTGGATCCAGTACCACCATCGTGTTTCTCTTGGCTTGAGCTCGGCTTCGAATATTTGCTTCTGATGAGCAGCTCAGGACGGGCTTTGGGTTCGAAAAAAGAGTGCTGGTCTCAAAGTCAACCCAACAGAGACTTCGACTCATACATCTACCGGTATTGTGATGGTACATATCGGTATGCGGGTCACGGCCCGTGACTCACAGGCTTCGTTGAAAGCTCTCGCAAAAACGATTTCTTTGGTTGAGAAGCGAGCGAGCGTTGTTTGAACTTGACCTTGACTTGTGGCTTGTATTTCAGTAGAAACGAAGCACAAAAATACAAACTTCACTGTTAGTGGGAAAAGCTACTGATGCAACAGCTCACGCTCGCCGAATTGTGGGCCAAAAAGAGTTTTAGCGCTGGTGTCTCTATCGATACATCCTCACAACTATACACATGCACAGCCCCACGCAACGTCATTGTGGTAGCTCAGTTCATCCCACAGCTTCCAATCAAAGTAAAAAATGCCGTCAAGTCCTCCAGACCTAGCGCAGTCGTTCGCACCGCACAATATACCAAGATGGCAATCTGTGAGTGTGCGCAAGATGTGGCACACTGTACTATCGCGTAGTAGTATGGCTGCCAGGAAGTTG
Organism: Pythium dissotocum; assembly: GCA_023336355.1. Taxonomy (NCBI): domain Eukaryota; phylum Oomycota; class Peronosporomycetes; order Pythiales; family Pythiaceae; genus Pythium; species Pythium dissotocum. The sequence goes on along the minus strand of JAADWY010000319.1, from coordinate 2,733 downwards.
CCACGTTTGCTTGCAGGTGACTGGCCAGTCAAAGGCAGGGGTCCTAGAATTTTTATTCTAGGACCCCTTCAAAGGCATCTCGCAGTCGTCGCCATCGACGGCAGTCTGCTGCTGGTCTCCTTCTCCAACGCATCGGACGCTCCGCTGGTCAAGCCTAACGTCGGCTGCTTCCAGTACCAGAAGCCTATTGGGAAGAACAACATCATTCGCAGAGGCGTCGTAGTCGCCGTCACTAGTAACAACTACTGGGCGGCCTGCTCGGTGCGTGTACGTGCAGTGTTCGGCTGCTTCGTGCCGTGCTGCTACACAGCCTCATTAGAGCCTCAGACGTCCAAGAGTCCCAAGACTTCTAAGTATAATATCAAGTGCAGTGACGGCAGTACACGGAGGGCTCTCGCAACTGAAGACACGGTGGGGTACGCCGACGAAGAGAGCGTCAAGTTCGTCCAAGTGCCTGCCTGCCACTACGGAATGGACCCCAGCACCACACCCGCACCAGTAGCAACAGAGGATGGCCAGTCAATGGGCCTCACTCTCCAGGATCCGTCCGATCTCCACAGGACGACGTACGAAGTGCGGATGGAGCAGCGTGGTGAGCTGCTGTTCCAGCCACTGGACGCGTCTCCGCTGGTCGGCGAGCGACGGCTTTACGGAGTAGACACTGGCGACTGAAGATCTTCCGCCACTAGACTACTAATTGCGCACGGACGAGTGACTACGATACGGCGCTGTGTTCGCCCACTAATAGCAGTAAACGCCGAAGTCTTCTCAGGTTGCCGGCAGTGTAAATGCATGCGCTTGTTGACACGGTTCTTAGCGAGATATCGCTAGCCTGTGGCCACGACACGCAGCTCACACTGCGCTGGTTTGCCTTGACCCCCACGCTAGAGTAGAGATCTTGGATCCCCTCCCTCAAGTACCGGGTACCATGAAGGTCTGTCCGGATATCATGATACAGCCTCGCTGTTCAGGCAACTTAGACGAAGCTCCACCACATCGACGGCACAAGATGTAGACGCTGGATAGACTGTTAGACGCGCAGTACACGATACATACTGTATACATTAATGCTACTACAGCATTCGCTAATGGACGCCTCGTTATTCGAGACTGTGCAGTGAACCCCGTGCACAGTGACCCCCATCAAGGAACATTACATGCGAAAGATCATACCATTAAATATGGTCTTGTATCAAATTTATGATCTTATCTTCCATAACCTGTTATTCTTGATAGAGTACCACAGGGTCACTGTGCACGGGGTTCACTGTATTTGCTTGATCAACGCTGCAGTCTCTCAGTGGATAGACAGTAGTGGACCGACACTACCGGTGCCAAAATGTGTAATCTGCGACATGTGTGCGTTATTGATGGGTACACCTCGTCCTATCTACGGGTATAGACCATTTATTACTATCAAATAACAAAACTAGACACAATGGGTCTAAACCTAACCATGAAATAGCCATGTTCGTGGCTGGCATCCATCACCGACGATGATCACGCCCTCCCGCCTTTCGTCTGTTGCATCTTCAAGCGGGCGAAGTGACCACTCTATCGTACAGTACTCGCTGCGACAGTCTGCGTGCACAGCGTCCTCGCTCGCAATCGAAGTTCGAGGTTCGAAATCCCCAGCTTTTTAGACCGGATCTCCTCCCGTTTTTAGACTCTCCAACTTGTGTGGATACAGACAGTACCATCCGGACTCAGCTCTCTGATTTGCTGTGTCAATCGGTTCAAGCTCTAAAGTTGTAGGAAGTGGCGCAATCGTTCGCCATACAGGCTGCAGCACTTATGCTGCCATTATTTCCCGTTGTTGTTCGTTGCTGCATCTTGAGCCCAGCCGCCTGCAGCAACTCACAGTCAACTCGCTCATCCCGCATCCCACCAAACAATTCGGTTCCGGTTGCGTTTGAAATGGAGCAGTCGCCAATCACAGCTGGGATCAGCACGACCCTACACGCATAGGATCAGATCTGATGCTACCGGGAAACCCACTGTGGGTTTCCCACATGCATACCATCTCAGACCTGAGGGACCACTTCCCGCCACAATCGTGGATGCGAGCATAAAGGCTTCGCCTCTGGCTCGGCTGCTGCTACAGTTCGAGTCTAAAGTTTAGACTCATACGCATGCGGTCTATCGCCATCGCCATCGCCATTGCCATCGCGCATTTCCAACATTCCGCTTCTTCCACGATGGGTGTTGTTGGGAGCACGTGCCTGTCACTGTGGGTGTCTGTGACTGGGGACTCACACGCGCCGTCTGGTGGACCCGAGTCCGCGTCGCGGTTTTGTTGAAGGTTCAGCCCATCCCAGTGGGCTCGGTCCGGAGACGGTCAACGAATGCGCCGCAGAGTCAGACGGCTCCTCTCGCAGTTCAGTCCCAACACCTGGCCTGCCGGTGACAGTCTAGCCGTGTAACTGAATAGCGATGGCCACTTAGCATTTTGCTACAAGCCTCGCAGAGAGTCTTCCTCCTCCTCCGTCCGCATCGCCAGTATGAAGACCTATGCGCTGCTCATCGTCGCCGTCGCCGCCGCCGTCGCGGCCCCACACGCCAATGCGGAGGCGCAGGGCCTCGCCACCACGACGCCGCCATCGTACGGCATCAACCAGGTGGGTGCGGACCCGAACGCCGCGGGCCGCTTCCAGATGAGCCGCCCACGCACGGGCCGCATGCTCGAGACGGAGGGTGACGAGACCGTCGCCACCACGGCGCCGCCATCGTACG